>JAUTXW010004733.1:547500-647500 GCA_030620095.1 Kuschelorhynchus macadamiae
CAAGATGTAGCCGGACAGTTTCAAAATTTTGTTCGTATGTCTTCGAAAGATTTTGAAATTTTGATAAATATAGTTGGTCCTAAAATAGAAAAAAAGGATACACGTTTTAGAAGAGCTATTCCGGCAAAAGAACGCCTGGCTATAACTTTACGTTTCTTAGCAACCGGAGATTCGTATACAAGCCTGCAATACATTTTTAAGGTATCAAAACAACTTATATCATCCCTCATTCCTGAAATCTGCAAGGCCCTTATTGATTCTCTGACAGAAAATGTTAAGGTAAGAATAATTTTCAACCTAACTACGTATCTAAATGTTTATAAAATATTTATGTTTACAACAGTCTATATAAAACATATAAAAACAAAACTTAGAAAGCCATTACCATAAACATAAAATGAAAATAATAAAAAACAAAAAATAATTTTCAGCCTAATTACGTAACTAAAATATTTATGTGTGTAACAAACGTACCTTCAAACCAAATAGGAAACACTATAGGACACATATAAAAGCTAAACCTAGAAAACCCTTACAATAAAAATACATTAAATAAGAAAACCATAATATTGTACATACTAAACTAAATATCTGTAAGATCAGTTCATGGGGCAGGATACGGTTTATTGACCATAGATTTAGTATTATCACTAGAAGTTTGAGCGTGATAATGATTTATAGTATTATTAGGGGCAACTGATTTTGCGAGGAATTTAATAGTGTATAATCTGGATTATGTACAGGAGTCGAGTTCGAATTAGAAGTGCAAGGGGCAGACTGTGAAGATGAAGAACATGATGAGTACATAGAATTATGGGGAGATGGTTGAGCGACGTAGGACTGAGACCGTAGATTGTTAGTAATTTGTGGGAAAAAAATTTGACACCCGCAATTCATAATTTCAGATATCAGCTTCATATAAAATGTTATTGAAAGCATGTTGAACTTCGGCTTGTGTTCTTTTAGAATATTTTCGCAATTTATTTGCGACATATGCGTTGCAGATACTTGTTTTAATATATTGTACGTTTCGTCCAATCTTACATCATCGATATCGTTCCTTTTTTTCTTTTTTTGTTTTTGAGGTACTGTTGCCTGAGACTGTATATTTTGAGTATGCAAACTATTTTGGAGTAAATCTTGAGCGTGATCCGTTTCAGCTATAATCAAACTGGAAACTTCTGTGCTGATTTCCAATGGTTCAAGTTGTAACATATCAGGACTATCCTGAACCTCGTAATCTTGACTAAACTAAAATTAAATAATAATTTTCTGTATCAGAAGAAATTAAATATAAACATGTTTAGGGTATAAAATATTGCAGAAAATTTATTTCGCAACAATGTATGTACTTTTTGTTTTAAATATTAATATATCTACTTGTATTGCCCTATTGTTATGTTAAGAAAGAAAAAATTGCAGATGCCATCATCACGTGAAGAATGGTTACGATTTTCTTCAAAGTATGAAGTATTGTGGAATTTCCCCAACTGTTTGGGAGCCATGGACGGGAAGTATATAGTGCTACAAGCACCAATAAGTAGTGGAAGTGAATTTTACAACTATAAATCACATTTTAGTATTGTTCTATTTGCCTTGTGTGATGCAAATTACAATTTTGTATATGCTGATGTGGGTTGTCAAGGTCGTATTTCTGATGGCGATGTCTTTAAGCATAGCACGTTATATAAGAAAATTCAAACTAATGGTTTAAATGTCCCAGCAGAAAAAAATCTGGAAAGGAAATCACTCGCTACTATTTGTATTTCTTGCAGATGAAACGTTTCCTCTGACCAATAATATAATGAAGCCGTTTTCAGGAACACATCAAAAGGGCACAAAGGAAAGAATCTTTAATTATAGACTTAGCAGGGCAAGAAGAGTTATTGAAAATGTATTTGGAATTTCATCGGCGGTATTCCGTGTTTTAAGAAAAGCTATGCTTTTAGAGCCGGTCAAAGCAGAACTTGTAATTATGGCTATTGTTTATCTCCATAATTTTTTAAGAAGAAATAAAGAATCGAGAGCATTGTATAACCCCATAGGAACATTCGATAATGATATTAACGGAGAGTTTACACCGGGAAGTTGGAGAGATCCTACCAATGACAACTTAGCATCACTGCTTCCTATGACAAATATTCCTCGAAGGTAAACAAAAGATGCAAAAGACATTCGTGAGGAATTTGCTGTATATTTTACCAGTAAAGGGCGTATAACATGGCAAGACAATTACGCTTAAATTACGTTCTTTAGGAAATAGTTTTTAAGTGTAATAAATGTAAAAATTTGAGGTTATGTAAATTTGTTGTAAAGTTAAATTATTTTGCTTATTTAAATTACATGTTGGTTATCATAACTTACGTGTTCTGTGTCTGTTGCATTCCTCGGTTCATCCTTGTCAAGTAAGTAATGCAACCGCTTGAAGGGAAACCATTTTGATATGTATACTTCATGTAGCCCTGAAATATAAATATTTGTTATTAGCACAAACACTGTATGGTATATTTTTTTCCTTGAATTAGTATTCTTGATGGGGTTATTTTTATATATTGACACCCCTACTACAGAGTTTATTTAGAGAGTTATCAAAAAATTGTTTAAAGCAAAGTTTTAGGGTTTTTTGTAATTTAACAGAATATATTTTCGGAAAGAACAAATGTCTGTCGGAAATGTCAAATTTATGAATGCATGTAATTTTTTTTAAATAGAACAACCTATATATTATTTACTTTTTAAAAACATGAGGTTTTTCTGATTTCAAAACTATACAGTTTGCCTATATTTACTTAAGCCGTTGTTGAAATAATTGGCTTTAAACGTTGGTGAAAGCTAATGTAAAATAATTCAAAATGGCCGTGGATACAAATTTTGACAATATAAAAAGTTTGTTGCTTCAGTTTTTTATTTCAAAAAAAAAATTAAAATATTGTAATTTTTATGTTGTCAAAATTTTTTCCATGCCCACTTTGATTTATTTTTCATTAGCTTTTCACCAATGTTTAAAGCCAACTGTTTTAACAACTTCTTGATTAAATATAAGCAAATAATATATTTTTGGAATCAGAAAAAATATTGTATTTGAAAAGTAAATAATATACAGGGTGACCTATTTAAAAAAAGTCATGATTTTATTAACTTGTCATATCCGATAGCCATTTGCTTTTTTTTTCAAAAAAGATATTCTGGTGGGTAACAAAAAGTCTTTAAACTTTGCTATTAACAACTTTTTGATACATCTTCAAATTAACTCTGTAGAGGGGTGTCAATAAATAAAAACCGAGCCTGTACATTACATTTTTTTAATGACTGGAAAATTAACAAAAAATGTCATGTATAATTACATTACTTAATAGATAAATACAAGTAAAATAAAATATTAAAATAATTATAAAATATATTTATTTTCATCAAAATGCATATAAAAAGTGTTCTACTATGACTCCTTTCGTTTAATAAAGAAATGCCGGAAACTTTAAAAGTAGAATCCTGTTACCTCCACGTTGAATGGCCCTTACAAAAATAATCATGTACAAAATAAATAATTTAATACGTACCTTTTCCTGTTCCAATTGTTTTTTTGCCCTTTGCCTTTTCTCTACGAAAAGATCCCAAAAGACTGTTAATTTTTTGTCTCACATCAAGTTCGTGCATTTTTAAATTATGGGCAATACTTTCCCATGCATCTGCTTTTTTCGTCCTTGCAAAAATGAAGAGGATGTTTGGCGTCCCACATTATAGGGTACTGTTCATATTCGTCGATAAGTTGGAGACTTTGTTCATTACTCCACTCCATTTTCAAAATTATTTGCAATTTAATTATTTACATTAAAAATCAAGGCATTTTCGTACACGCAATCTGCTTCTGCAAAGGCGTCGTCCAAACTATTATATTATATAAATATTATTTGATCTTTACCAAAAACTGACAGGCGGCGGATCGCGTTCGTGCGTGTTAAAACTTTTTGCGAACACAAATTAACCCGTACTCATCTGAGCGTTTTTACGCGCACAGCGTTCGTGCGCGATAATTTGCATAAGTCAGTACGCGCGTTAAGACAAAAAGCCAACATTAGAAAAAATATGTTTTACTATTTTAATACCAAATTATTAGGGCGGCAATTTCCTCTTTTGCATTGGGCGGCAAAAGATTCACGAACAGCAGTGGCAAAATACGTTGAACCATTTAAATGCAAATAAGTCAAAAACCGATAGAGTTAAACGACCTAAACAAGAGTACCTTTTCTATAAAAAATTAAACGTTCTTTTAGAGTTTCATCATGTTTTAACCATAACTTAATAGATAAAAGAAAAGATATTTTGATTTACCTAAATAATACGGTGAAACTGGTGCCCCCTAGGAGCAACGTCGAAATAAGTTTCAAATTCGTAATGTTCAGACCAAAAAACCTAACAGTACCAATTTTGAAATTTATACTATCAAAAGTTTAAAATAAAATTTAAACTAAAAAAACTACACACACGCACGCACCCACACACCCACGCACGCACCCACACACCCACGCACGCACCCACACACCCACGCACACACTCACACGCACACACAGGCACACACACACACGCGCGCGCGCGCACACACACACACACACACACACACACACACACACACACACACACACACACACACACACACACACACACACACACACACACACACACACACACACACACATACACACACACACACACACACACACACACACACACACACACACACACACACACACACACACACACACACACACACACACACACACACACACACACACACACACACACACACACACACACACACACACACACACACACACACACACACACACACACACACACACACACACACACACACACACACACACACACACACACATACATACACACACACACACACACACACACACACACACACACACACACACACACACACACAGACACACACACACACAGACACACACACACACACACACACACACACACACTCACACACACACACACACACACACACACACACACACACACACACACACACACACACACACACACACACACACACACACACACACACACACACACACACACTCACACACACACACACACACACACACACACACACACACACACACACACACACACACACACACACACACACACACACACACACACACACACACACACACACACACACACACACACACACACACACACACACACACACATACATACACACACTCACACACACACACACACACACACACACACACACACACACACACACACACACACACACACACACATACACACACACACACACACACACACACACACACACACACACACACACACACACACACACACACACACACACACACACACACACACACACACACACACACACACACACACACACACACACACACACACACACACACACACACAGACACACGCATGCACACGCACGCACTCACGCACACACACACACACACACTCACACACATACACACACATACGCGCGCACACACACACACACACACACACTCTCTCTCTCTTTCTTCTAGGGTATAATAATAATAATAATATGATATTTTCTGACGAACCCAACTCAACTTTGACCACTTATTGCGGCTCGAAAAGGAGGAGTACCAGTACCCCTGGTGATCCTGAAAAGTAACAAGCTAAATAGCTTAACGACTGCTTATAATTTTTGGCAATAAGAGGAAATAGGTCAAGGTTGTTGTTTTGGGGTGTCTATGTCATGTAAATGAAGACAATGGTATAAATTATATCACGAAATCATTTTGAAACGGATGGGTCAGTGGATGATATATTGGGGATTTTATTGTTGATGGTTTCCTATACAGGGTGTTCAAAGTTAAGTTGGCACCATTGCTAACTTTTTTGTTATGAGAGCTACGATGTCGGTTAAATTATGAAAGTTTTGTATTTTTTCCTGCTGATTACGATAGTGAAAGTAGAAAAACAATAGAATATACGGTTCTCGAGATATTGGCAAAAAAATTATATATTTTTAATTGAACATCCTGTATATGTCTACTTCATTCGATTCGCCGTCAAAAATATAATAAAAGTTGTTCTTTATCATTTTTGCCTAAAGTGCAAAATAACAGAGAAAACCGGAATTTTTAATTTTAATCTAGTTACCTATGGCACAAAAACAATAGTAGAGACGGCGCTGACATTCACTAACTCTAATGTCAAGCTATTTTTAATAGTAAGCTTGCGCTATTATTAACAGAATAAAAATGGTGTTTACTCACTTAGAGAAGTGTGATATAGTGGAAATATATATTCTGTGCAGAAAATAGTACCGAGGCCCTTCAGCGTTATAGCGAGTAGTATCCAAATCGCAGACTTCCAAACCGTCGTTTATTTTTAAAGCTTTATCGCAAATGGAGGTCTAATACCGATACATTTCAAAAATCGAAGAGAAGGAAGACCTTTATAACAAGTGAAGAAACTGAAATAAATGTGTTAGCGTACTTTGAAGCCTATCCTGAAAATTCCATAAGAGACCTTTGCAATGACTGGTTTGTGTTTAGGAACCATTCATGCCGTTTTAAAAAAGCACAAATTTGTTCCATACAAATATCGCCTAATACAAACCTTAGCAGGTGAATTCCAAAGACGACTTGATTTTTGTACAAGGTTTAAAATTAAAAATTGCTGTTTTCTCTGTTATTTTGCACTTTAGGCAAAAATGTTAAAGAACAACTTTTAGCCAAAACTTGATTTTATTAAATGGCAACACAACAATTCTTTTTTCATTTTTAAATTCCTCTTTAAATTTCCAGCAAATTTCATATAGCTATACCTAATTCGGCTGTCAAAAATTAATATTTTTGTTTTTTTTTGTATTTATTGTCAAAGATTTTAAACTTTTAGTAAATAACTTTAGGCAATAGGTTGATTTAAAAGAAAAACTCTCGCTCGGACGAGATTAATAAAAAGACAAAAAGTGCAAAAACAAAATGCTTTAGGAGAAAAGCTATTTGCGTGTAAAGCATTAAGTGTTTTTTGTTTTGCTGCTTCATCACTTTCATTGACTGACAGTAAAATATATAGCTGTCAAAAATATAAATATCGGATAATGCTATTGAATTTTTGTTTCACGGTACACCAATGTCACAACCAGGATACCATAATCCCTGTCTGGAACATGTCCCGCAATGCCGTAGGCGCAATGATCCATCTCAATCAAACGACGAATAATATCTAGAGTTTATAATCATATCATTAGCTTACGGTTATGGTCTACAAAAAATATTAAAAATAACATAAAAAGGCAGACAAGGTGACAGTCTGAAGTATAGCTAGTTTAAAATTCGGCCGGCGTGCGAAGGGAAAATAATGATACAGAGAACAATACTACTCGCTGCTGAATGCTAAATATGACCAAACAACAACTAAAAAACCTTGGAACTTACAAAAAAAATTATGAAATAATTAATATTTTGCTACCAAGCAAAAGAAAGTGCAAATAATACTAAGGGAATATCGAGGTGTCGGGCGATTTAAAAATTATTTTGATACAGAAGCCTGTGGCTCATGATAATTTGATATATGTTGCTACAATCGAAGAGTTTTTTGACAAAATTGATGAACAACACCAAGCGACAGGTCACGAAGGGAGAGATAAAAAAAAGAAGTACACTATTTCTAGATTAGCTGAGTTTTATGCAGAATTGTACAAATCTTGCAATTTAAAAAAATGCTAAAACATGCTGGTTTAGTGGTAAAGCCTATAATATCAAAGGATTTTAATGTTAAGAGGTCAAGTCGATGTAATCGATTTTCAATCTTTCCCCGACAGTAAATACAAATGGCTTTTAAACTACCAGAGTCAACACAGTAAATTTCTTTCAGAGCGTTACAAACAAATAGAGCTGCAGAAGTAAATAGAGCTATCAAAAATCTTTCTAGAACAAGGTACGTCAGTAATTCTACAAAGTGATAACAGGCGAAAATTTACTGCAGAAGTAATCAAGGAGTTATCTTTATTATGGTCACAATGCATAATCGTAAATGGATGATCCCGCTATCCTCAAAGCCTAGGATCAGTCGAACGATCGAACCAGGACGTCGAACAAATGTTAAAAATTTGGATGGAAGAAAATAAAACTGCTCATTGGTCAGTAGGCTGTTACTTCGTTCAGTGGCAAACAAATTCCTCTTTCCATCGCATTATCGGAAGATCAGCCTACAAATCTTTATATGGAGCAGATTCGAAGGTAGGCTTAAGATCCACAAATTTGCAGATCCTGTTGATAAAATATTAACTGAAGAGGACTTACAAGCCATAAATACAGATGGATGCTTTAATAGTGATCCACTGGAAGCTGGAATTATCGATTTCAGTAAAGAGGTATTCAAGGAGTTGGTTGAGGCCAGGCAACTATAGTAGATGTGGTGGCAACGAAACTACAGATCGTACTTACAATAACTGTTCGGCGTGCGAGAATATAGTTCATGTTATTTGCAATAGTACTGAGAAACATAATAACAACTTAGATAGTGTATGATTACTTGTAATATCTGCATCAGTGAAGATAATATTAGAATTAATAGGAAAAAATCTTACGATGGACAAGTAAAAGCTTCAGAAGTAATGATAAAAAGAAGCCAAACTATTTTTTGTGACATTGTTACAGCTAAATTTGTCACTGTTGTTATTCTTGTTAATTTAGATGCAAAGAATATGGAAGACATTATACTTGAAAAAAAATGGCGTCTACCGAATAGGTACGAAAACGGGGTTGTTACAAAATTGATTTACTAGGAGCGAGCTAAGGCCCATATCGAATATTTCCTTTAATCCCGATGAAATTCCTTAAGATCGCTTTATTTCATTAAGAGAAGCTTGTGCCGAACAGTCAATGTTTTCGGGGCAAGTATTTTCGAAATGTCAATGTCCGCTATCAAAACGCTAGTGTAATACTAACCGTAGTGCTTTCTTTAAATCTAAAAATGTGTGCAACAGCAAATGCCATTTTAGCAAACCTTGCCAAAACAAATAACTAAAATTTTTTTTCTAAAATGTACTGTTTTACATTATGATAATCTATTAAATACATTATATTATAATACAATATAAATTTTCTGTTAAGTTATATGTTCAAAATTTGTTGGTAGAAATATATATTTTCTTTTTAACAAATGTTCCTTCTATACTGTAATGATATATGATAAAGCAGTGCGCATTTTTTGTTACCTACATAAAAGGATACACTTATTTCCATTTGCCTAAAAAAGGTTTCGGCACATGTTATTTGCCTATTCAAATATAGATTGAGTTCTTGAACCTTTTAACTATATTCTTAGGTTTTTTTTTTGGAATTTGTCGTTTATTCGTAGACGTTTCAACCATTTTATGGTCTTCCTCAGTACTAAAAATTTTAATATAAAAACAAAGACACTAATAATTTTTGGGCTCACCTCATTTAAAAAAAAACTTTCAAAACTACACGCATAACACATAATATTGTAAATGATACATAGGACACATATGTAATTGAGATGGGACTATGGATTTTAATGTGAATATCAATAAATATTTAGAAGCATTTGTCGGCATGAGAATTCGTTTCTCAGTGGTATAATTTGATGTATTTGTAGAAGAAACACAGATACTTTTTAAATTTTTGGTCATGACCATGTTGGATGATACAGCTGAGTCGCTGAAACTTTACTCATGCATCATCAATCGATGAACATGTTAAAAACATGCTTTTTAAACATCGTCTTTCTCTTATCGGTTGATGTTCCATAAATCAATAATACAAAAAAACGATAAAACATTAAATATAGTTTTCCGAATACGAATACATTCAAGAAATATATTGAAAGATTAAATTACCAAAATGAGCTAGACAAAGACATCAACATAGGCCGACTTTCACGTCAAAGTCTAAAACGTTTGTTTGGAAGTTATTATTATTACTATTATTGTCGCTTCATATTGTTCATATTTGTGTTTTTATAATGGCTTGTGCCATTTAATCTTGAAATTAGTACTTTTAGGAAGATACTTTTCTGTATTTTGTATTGTATTTTTTGTTGCTGATAAGTACGGTTAGTTAATAGTAAGTAATGAATGTGACCTTTTTTTGAAATTTATTTATGTAAATATATTTGATTTTGATTAGATTCATATGCATATGAATGATGGTGCGTGGGTAAACCTCCAACGGATCAACTGTACCTGTAAATATTTTAAAATATCGTTGTGGCCATATCTAGAGAAAGTCAATAGTAACTTTAAAGTTCAATGTTTATTATTTAAAGAGTCAAAACGTATTTTATGTAGCATGTCCTATATCTTGAGTCAATTGTTTTCGAGGTATTAACAGGTAAAAGTTGTCAAGTCCAGACTTGCAAAATATAAGGGACATAAGGCTTTGTAATTCAGTCTTAGCTTTTTGTGATCTTCATTATACCAGTAAATATTGATTTTTTCGAATTAAAAAAAAATCGAGAAAAACTATTTTCAGGTTGGAATTAGAAGTGAATAAGAATAAGGAAGGATACTAAAAACTCAAATAGATATGTCATAAGTCGAACCGTTTAGATTTTAAAGTCGGAAATTTTCAGTTTGTAAATATAATTTTCTTAAAAAATGTTGAAGTTAGGCATAGGCAACCTATATAATTAAAATATGTTTTTCATCTTTAGAAGAATCCAAAAATTATTTATGATATTGAAATATCTGTTTTTGTTTTAGAAATACGACTAAAATATTATGAGTAATGGAATACCTTGTATTGTGGAACTAAATGAATCCAAAACTACTTCCGTACTGAATATTTAAATTTGTTTAGTTTTATTATAGCTGATGAATAAATATATAATTTTATGGTTTAACGAACAATTAATGTACATTTATTATAAATTGTTTTTATGAAAACGATTCAATACATGACCCAAAATAATACAACCAATTGGTTTTGTATTATTAGAAGAACAAAACTAGTTTTATTTATAAAAGTTCTGTTATAAAGAAATAATATTGAAATAACATTATCAAGTGCTGCATGACTAATGTCTCTTAAATATCATGAAACTAATTTGTTAGTTTTTGTATTATCTTTTTTGAATATTGTCAGTGTGAACTCATATTTTTAAGGCCACAATTATACATGCATATAAACTCACGGACAAAAATATTGCATAATATATAAAAGTTCCTTAAAATTCAATAAAAACGTGATAAGAGTGATTAAAAAAAGGAAAAGTTAAGACATTACTATGCTTCCGTTTAATTTCAGTAAAACGCTGCTATTGTACAGAGGGTTTACAAATCTCGTATAAAAACCAAAATTTTACACACCCTGTATAATGCTACAAAATAAATGGGATTCTAAAAACAGATTTTAGAGTTTCATAAAATGCTAAACATGTAAAATTTTTGTTTTTGTACCAAGATTTTTAAACCAACTGAAAAAATTATCTCCAACAATTGCAGCGTTCTACTGAAATCTGATTGATGTTTAGTCTTTTTTTAACATTTCATTTTTTAATAACTATGTTATCTGTCTTTTTATAGAAAATATTTACTTTTTTGTTGCAACGTGTTTTTATTGAATCTTATGGATGGTTTATATATTATTATTCACAATTTTGGTAAGTGAGTGTATAAATTAAATAAATAAAAGCAGTTCTCAACTTCTTGATTTAGTTTATTTTTTCTTCAATAGCTTAATCCCCTCCCACCTAAAATTAACCTTGCCCAACCGACGAAATCTTAAAATGAATGCGCTCACTATTAGTTTATTAATTAAAGCATATTTTTTATATTTTAGGCCCAAATTAATTTATCAGCAGATAGGCCTGGATCGACTCCAAGTACTACCCCTACTACTACTTCTAGTGGGACAACTACAAATACAACATTGGGGACGAGTAATACAACTACTACTTCATCAAATGCAACTGCTGGAGGTCAACCTCAAACTCAACCAAGTGGGCCAGGTATTACTCTGCAACCGGGATTTGTTGGTAAGAAGGGTTGTTTCAGCATAATGAACTTAATGTTATTTAAATGTAGGTTAGGAAATTAAGGTTTTATAAAATGAGTGTTTATTGGAATGCTGAAATTTAGCAATCTGTTAGACCAGACCAGAGATATACATGGTCTATTCAATTTTAGTTATCTAATGGAATTTTTTTTATTATCGACTTAAAATAAATTGGGATATACAGGGTAGTAAATAAATACGAAAATAGAAATTTACACAACAAAAAAATGAAATTAATACTTAAGACAGCTAAATTAAGAAAGTCAGAAAGCTTTTTAATTTATTTGTTTTTAGACGTAGTTGGTAGTTATGGTTAATATGTATGTAAAAACTGTCCAATTTAAAATGTGGGACTTATTGCCCATTAAATTCCCTAAACACTTTACTTTGTACAAAAAAAAATTAAATAACTTTTTAAGTCAAATTGGTACGCTCTCTAACTAGGCTAATCCAGAAATTTTGATTTCACATTTTTTGTTGCTTTGGCTATTTACGTTAACATATTTATTTCGCACTTGTATGTATGTTATATGGGATAATTGTAGGCAATTCGATAATACAGATGCTGTATATTCCGAAAATTACTCATTTTCCCTGTGCACTTTGAAATTTATATTACCAGACTGTTAAGCGTTTCCATGTATTTCCATTACCAATGGTCACAAAACTTGATTTTCTTCTTTTATTAATCATTTTTTTATTAATATTAAATCATTGTATCTGCTTGGCAAATGGCCAATAACTGTTGTAGCTGTCTACTATAAGCATATGATGTCCATACATCAACAACAACAAGAAGAGTTTGACACCATAATGCCCAGTGTATTTATTTTACGCACCCAGCTGGTGTGTGTTTCATTTAAGTTAGGTGAATTCAATACCACTTCTGCTGGTGTAGACTGGACTTTTATACTTTAAATGGATGCATTAGTTAAAAATATATTTAAATCTTCGTGAATCTTCATTTAACCCACAGTCTAGTATCTGTTGGTGATCTGATTCATATTATACAGGATTGTAGAAATAAAGCAACTTAAAAATATGAGGAACATGAAGACTGGATTAGTGAATTTTTAGACATTTTGAAAGAACGTAATAAGTCATATAAAGAAAAATTAAGTAATTTTTAATTGTCCCCGAATGTAAAGGAATTTTTCGACACGGCCTGTTTATTTTTCATATTTTCACAAGCGTATGTGTTACAGATTTCGAAATACAGACCATCATCAGTAAATTTACACCTATCTCACGTAGAGTAGGGATGTAGTTAAATGGGGTTACGGTACTTTTTGGGGTTCCTGTGAGTGCTAATTGTTTAAAAAAAAGTTCAAAATTTAGTGAAAAATTTTCAGCAATTAAAAAAAATTGAAAAATTCCGGTAACTAAGAAACCGTACGAGTTACGGGAAAAAGTCAGAGGGGTACGCGGAACATTCGTGGATTTTTACAGATTGGGGATACGGTGGTCCGTTCGGCAGTTATATTTTTTTTCGGGAAGCAGTACTAGACACCGGTTTTGTTAAGTTGAAATGCTAAAAATTATTTTTCGAACGATTAATTTTTCATAGTTTCAAAAGCTTATGAGTTACATTTTCTAGATACTGACCATCATTAGGCTATTTTTACTTATGCAACCTATAATAGAGACGCAGTTAAATGGGCTTACGGTACTTTTAGGGGTTTTTGTGAGTGCGTACGATAATTTCTCACCGCTTAAAAAAATGTGAATTTTTCAACAAGAATTTCAAAAAAATGGTCAAACATCGATAACTCGAGTCCGAGTTTCGGGAAACAGTCATATCTCTAAGAATGTAGAGGGGGCGCAGTACGAACGAAGAGACATCGAATTTTCATTTGTTTTCGTGGAAAGCTGTATTCCAAACCTCTAAAAAAGTTTAGTTAACGTTTTTCTATAAAACCAGTAGGGTTTTTGTGCCGTTTTGGACCTAATTTTTACTTCGAATCTTCATCTTAGGGTTTTTTTTGGCACACCCGATTCATTTTTCAGTTTCGGAAGCGTAGGATTTAAAAAAAACGCATGCCAAGCGAGAAAGGACTCCAACACCCAAAAAAGTAAATACATTTTTGACAGTTTTTTTCTCGACCGCGCTATTCGATAAAGGAGCAAATATTTCCTTACTCGTGCACTTTGTGTTGTAAATCTTCAAATAACTAAGATATAACACATGGGACTAGTCGATCGCCATTATTGCTATTGGGTGGTCCTCTAATATTGTTTGAAACTTTTCTCTCTCGGACTTTTTGCAGTAACTCTTCAAATCACTAAGTAAAAAACGCCGACGGATCACATCGGTTTCATTGTGAATTGTTATGGAAGGAACGATTTAAATATTTTACGGAAATTTGATTGACTGACTCTCTTGCGTTTTTTTCCGTATCTTTTCAAATAACAAGGAAAAAAATGTGTTTTGGCAAACATAGTATTTTCCCATATATGTACGTACGTTAATGGTTTTATCAAGTTGAGGTTTATATGCCGTGAATATAATACATTTATCGTCTCTTATCGTTTTACTTAATGTGTTACATCTGTCTTTAAAGAACTGGTTCACCGCCTTAGATTAACCCTATATGCGTTTTAGAAAAGCTAAGCATTATGGAAATACATATTTTTGCATTTTTAAGGGACTTTTGTATTATCTAGGTCTACCTTGTATAATGGAAAAAAACATTTTATATACAAAGTGATAAAAGATATATGACATGTTTCACCATTTAAAAACAAATATGTCGCGTTCTAGAGAAGTTGATGATCCTAAATTCTATTAGTCATAGATTTTTGCTATTTTATACGCCATCTGTTTAAATATAATTTTTTTGTTGCTAAACTCACTGTAATAAAATATGATGTAATCGAATATCTAATTAACCAAAATATTACTTCCAAATCACGTAAACATAAAAATGTAAGGCAATATGCTTGCAATGATCCTACCTATGTAGGCTAAGGCTAAAATTAGAGAAATTGTTTAACCTGTATAATACTGAGCAACAATCATTGGATTGAAATACTAGATTCATTGCCATTACTGCATACAGTTTATTTATATACCCCCTGTATACTTTTGTGGTAACCTTACAGTTATGAGGTTGGTCACTCGAATCGTAGCAGTGAACACACTTTTAGCTTTTAATTATCTAATATTCAACTGAGATTGAATATTAGATAATTAAAAGCAAAATTACCTTCAGAGGTTCAAGATTACTCTTAAACACCATTGCAATTTATTAGATCGCATTGTACTAAAAATGAAGAAGAAATAAGACACATAAATAAGAAAAAATTGGCCTAAGCTTGATCTCCCCTGGCTATGAATAATTTCTTATCAAGGAAAGTGACGTTTGAGCCAATTTAGTTCCCTACATAGTTATTTTGTAATATGTATGTAGAATCCTGGTTTCGTACCACAATCTTATTAGTTCATCCCTATATTACTTGATTTTCGTGTAAAATTTGAAATCAATTGATTAAATAGTTTTTACGCTGATTATCCATTTTATATTGGATTTTTTTTAATGTTACCAGTACATCTCCATTTGACCCTTTTTTTTAGCTACGTGTTTTAGCTAGGCCGCGAACAAACAGACCGACAGAAAGTGGAAAGAAAAGATCTTGGAGGGTAATACTCCCCTCTTACGAGGGAAGTAAAAAAAAACACTTTATATCTATCTATCAATGTCTCACGGGGATTTGGTTTTGAATATGATGGGCGTAGATCTTAAACTTCTGATAAAGTCATGGGCGTACACACATCTTTTTTTTTTAGTAATTATTTACCGGGTGATACACAGGTGGTTTCCCGGTATTCAGTTTTATCAACAAAACATTTGAAATCGACTTTTGGTTAAACCCGAAGTAAAAGTAAATATAGAAATTTAAATCAAATACCTTCTATACCTCTAAGTTTTTAGATTCTGCGAGTAATTTTTTTTTGGAAAAATCATTTATTTGTAACTTCAAAATACATCGTGTTTATAATATATACAGTTTTTAATCCTCTAAACATAAGCAGTGCTTAAAAGCTCTGGTATCGAGAATATTAATATTAAAATTGAAACAATGTTCAATGTGGCTTCAACAAGTATAAAGTCTCTTAATAAATATAAAAGATTAACAATATTTGTCTTTAAAAAAAAAGAACAAAAAGAAAAAGAAAAAGCTATTAATTAAGGTGTAGTTTCAATTTTTTATAAATCTAGTTTCGACTGTCTTTACATTAAATGGCAATCGGTTATATTGAGTGCAAGGTTGGAACATGGAATTACCTAGATTTTTATTGGTTTTTGCACTACTTCTATATACATTATTATTCTTCCTAGTAACTTGATTATTAAGTGAATATGTTTAATTAACACCATTTCCTGTTACTTTTTGTATCTTCTTTATTTTCCTATGTACTAGTTTGTCCTGCTCAAGGATTAATCGCTTATTTAATTGACATATACCCAATTCTCTTATAGATCCTCCACGTGAATAAACCCATTATCATAATAAGAATAAAATTATTAGGATTGAATTGAACCAAATATCAACAAACTATGTAAAGGCTTTTCATTCCAGCTAATAATATACGGGTGTTCCATTTGAAAAAATACACTCAAATTTTGACAAGCTTCTACGTATAATAGTCATTTTAAAACACTTAAAGTCACTGCTGTTGATCATAAATCAGACAAAAACCAATAAAATTGTTTAATGCAATCACAGATGATAGAAACAACATGTTAAATAAAATTTACAATTTGTTGAAAACCAAGCTCCGAAAGACATTTTTGAAATCGCTCTGTATAATAGATTCGCTGCAGAACTCTGCATTTACTCCCTCTGAGCCATAAACTCTTTACCAAGTACTAGAGGATGCCGGAAACCGAAATCAATATTTTAATTCATATTGAAACTTGAATTTTGTGTTGAATTTACATTTACTTGTACAGGGGTTTTGTTTATAAATGCACCACCTCATTCATTTTTGTATTATTTATACTATGTATTGAAGAGCGCGGCAGCACTTGGGCGCCATAGGAACCCTGGGACCAACGCTTAATGCTTTGTTTTACAATACATAAATTTACATAAAACATAATCAAGTAAATATAAGTTGCCGGTGTGCTCGAGTGAAGTCCAGTGTAATCGATAACTCCAGAAGTTAAAGTTATTTATTAATTAAACATAATAAAGGTAACCTAACCTATTTACATATATTTATAATAATTCCACGAGTATATAGCCGTGGGCAGACATCATGGCGGGTGGAAAAGTCACTAGAAGTAGATCATCAAGTGCAGGTGATTTACCAGAAGACACTACTGAGAGTCTTGTAAACAGGGTCTGTGCAAGCTTCTAACAGCAACTTGAAAACAAGTTTAACAGTCGACAAATTAGAAGTCAAATTTATAGATCTAACAACACAAGCACAAGTTTTGCTACTGTAAAAAAAGATATTCTTTCCAACACCAAGGCTATTTCGAACCTGGAAAATGTCATTGAGTCTATTGAGCAGCGTAACAAATGTACCTCGCTGCGTATCCATGGCTTAAAAGAAGACGATAATGAAAATACCCCGGACTCTGTGATTACATTCATCAATAATAATTTAAATGTACAGTGCTCTCTACGCGATATTGACTCTGCTTTTCGTATTGGTCAAGCAGGGAAGGAAAAGCCTCGCGTTATTATTGTTTAATTTATTCAAATTATAAAAAGAGAGGAAGTTTTACTAGCAAAAAAGCGACTAAAAGATACGAATGTTTTCCTTTTTGAAGATGTGACTAAGAAGAGATTTGATATGTTGATGTTAAACAAAAAGAAATATGGCAGCAATAAAGTCTGGACAACTGGAGGAAAGTTATATGTGTGGAGTCAAAAAGAGAACAAAAAAAATTAATTTTTTCCCTCTTTTTTACCTATGTATAGATATCATTTTTAAGATAATATTAATATTAAATATTATAGTTTGGTGCCATAGGAATAGAATTGATTTTATTTTAACGGGTGTTATCCTTGTTTATAATTCGTCTACGGCTTTATCGATTAGGTAGTACTAGCAGTATAAATAAATCATTAAATCTGGCCTTGTATTGCTTACTCTTTTCTGCTATAGGTATTTTTTTTTGTATTGAGAAAAACTTGCATACATTGTAAAATATAGCCGCAAATGTGTTGTTTGCATCTGTTTGCATTATTTATATTATAAACTTATTATTGTTTACTTATCAGATTGCTAGTTTATAACGAATCCTTAAATTTAGGATGTAAACATATTATTTGGTTTACTTTATCATTTTTGGTATTTATTCGGAATTCTACTTTTTTTTCCTTGTTTACTTACAATATGGATTGGAGTATATTGTGCTTATCATAATATGCGAAGTAACTGTATCATTTTTTCACATTTTAACATACCATCTCTTTTTACTGGTTTTGATTTATTTTCGGAATTTATTGCAGGGGACTCGCCAGATATTTTGGGCTTGTCTGAGACATGGTTAAATAGTAGCATGTCCAGTGATGGGTTACTTATTCGTGGTTATGAGCTCGTCAGACGGGACCGAACGACCAGGGGTGGCGGTGTCGGTTTTTATATTAGTAATTCAATTAAATTCACTGTATTGGATATTGGAGGTAATGACGAGGAAGACGAACAACTTTGGGTAAGTACAAAGGTTGGAGGTAGAAGCTGATGTTTTGGGACGTTCTATAGACCTGAGGGTCGGCCTGGATTTATTGGAATCTAGTTTAATTGCTCTCTTACCTGAGTACGATTTTCTGGTTTTTGGAGGAGACTTCAATTTGGATTTCTTACGCCCATTTAATAACCCCGGACTCATAGCCATAGAAGATGTCTTTAAAAAATATGGACTAACACAAATCATTAACGAAGCTACCCGTGTTACAGATCAATCCCAAAGTTTAGTTGATATTATTGTTTCCTCCTCACCTGATATTGTTAGCGAGCCTGAGGTATATAGAATGGATGATATCTCTGATCACAGGTTAGTTAAGTGCAAATTAGTACGATTTCTCAAACAAAAACCAAAACCATTCTTTAAGACTTATAGAGACTTTACTCTTTTTAGCTGACTTGCGTAATATAGACTGGGATTTTATCTTCAGGTCAGACAATGTTAACGAAATGGTAACTTTTTTAAATAAAACCGTTGTTGCTCTATATGATACACATGCACCCTTTATCACTAAAAAAATAACTAAAGCTCCAGCGCCCTGGCTTACTGAAAACCTCAAACTAATAATCATAAAGTTACGAGATGGGGCTCTCAATAAGTATAAAAAATCTAAAACTGTTGCCTCTTGGGAGTATTACAAATTGATCAGAAATTCTACAAATTCTGCTGTCAAATCTGAGAAGAAAGCTTATTTGCCACGTCTGAGTCGTTCGGTAATCACATTAAAAAAAAAGCAGCCTTTTTATGATAGAAATATCAACTAGTTAATTAGTATGCTGTTTTCCTCCATACATACGACCTAGCTGCTGCTTGTGAAATAACAAAGCCTGAATCGCATTTATACTAAAAACGTTCTACAAAAGCGTCAAAGGACGTATAAGTTCATATTATTATTCGGCCCATCTTAGAGCGTCTCTTAAACCAGTCCTGTTTATTTCTGTCTATATTATCATGCATTTTTACAGTATTGATAAAAGCATTCGTCAAACCATTATAATAATTAAAATCTAAAGAGCAATAATGACTTTTTAGTCAGTCAAACTTGTTAATTTCTCGTTTAATATTTTTATCGACTGCGTTATCACGAAGTAATTTTCAGTTTTATTGTTATTTATAAATAAGCCAAAATTGTTTTGTTTGTTGTAAAATGAAGACAATGGGTTTGTACATTTATTTAAATGTTTACTAATGCTCTCTTGTTGGTTTGACGTGCTTCTACATTTAGTATGAGAAAATCTAGTAAAATCTATCACCTCAATTTTCACCTTTTGGTTGACGACTGGATTGTTAATTGTTATCACGTTTCATCATCAATCCATTTACGGCCTGTTGCAGAAAGCTCAATTAAAGTTTAGAATGTTTAACGGAATGGCAAATTTGACAGCGAGTTCCTAGATTTCTGTAAGCAGCCTGTCAAATCCGAAAGCTTGATTAAATATTCTAAACAGCAATTAAGTTTTGTGTAACCGGGAGTTAGACTTTTTTCTTTTTTTAAACTAGTACTCGGTGGATGGCCTCACGTTTGAAGCCATGATATATGTACTCGTAATTGGTTGGTCGCCAGGTAGTTCATTTATTAAAATCACTAGATCAAGAAGATTTCCTTGATAACCGTCATTTGGGATATGTCATTTCCGTCTCACATCTCAACCCCCTTATATTCTTCCCAATTAAGGATGCTTTACAATATTTGCCTAATGGTACTTATTATGCAGTATAGACTATTTGAAAGTTTTTAAAATGTGTTTAGGTTGCAGATGTTGCTATTTCAACAATATTGTTTCAAAAGCGTTTATCTTTTTTGGAAAAATTGCGAAACATGTCAAATTTCTTTTATTTCTTTGTATATAGAAATGTTTTTTCATTATACAGTCTAGCCTTAGGGGATGAAACAAAATCACTTAAAACGATTTTTTCTAACAGTATTCGGACTCCAGGGTTTTATAACACTCTCTATACAATACGGCAACATTTGATTTTATAGAGTATAAGCACTTGCAGATGTAATGAAACAAATGTAGTTTGTATAACCAATATAATATCAGCATGAAATTATAGCAAAGAGCTTTGGACTAACTAGTCACCTCAATGTATCTCAATATGACTATCTCTGAGGATGACTAGTTAGTCGAAACTGCTAAGTTATGTTTTTATGCTGGTATATGCACATGTAACTCCTTTGTTTCATTAAAATGTAAAAGATGTACAGTCCGAGTATTTTGTATGTAATCAACATATGGAGTTTATTCTATAATAAAAAGCATGTATAAGCATTTACACATACTACAATTACTACTTTTTAGAACGACCGATAATATTTACTTAGAGCATCATCTTGATATGGTTATTAATTAAAGTAAACATGGATAGTTATTATTAGGAATTTTCTAGGCCTCCCCTTTATGCCAACTGGTTCAATGCGAGTCATAACTACACCTGTGGAAATACGCACACTGCGTTCTAATGCTCTTAGGCCACGATCTAGGAATAACAACAATAATACATCGCCTATTGCTTCTTCCGGTACACCCAATGGATCGTCGACGCCACCTTCTGCGCCGATTGTCCCAGAAAATACCCAGCCGGGCCAAAACGACGGAGGTTCGGGCCAAAGTCACGGAGCATCAACGGCAAATTTTGGTGCCACTAACGGAAATCTAGAGTTCTTTATGGAAGTTACCCCTGACGGTAATCATAACATTATAATATCTTTTTTTTTAGTGTGGTTGATTTAAGAAATCTGTGTCGTCGAAAAAAAAATGATATTTTTTCCGTGCTCTCTTTCCTTGTTTCCACAAAGTTCTGAGTAAATAATTGTGTGTTATTCTTCTTATATTAATGGTTACGCCATCAAATGCTAGTTACATTACTGAGTTATTCCATAATTGGAACATTCCAAAAAATCACAATTAAAACAAGGTAAATAAAATTATCTTGTCAGATTAACAAAAAACAGAATTAACGACACGTCTATTGTGATTCTAAGAACAAATATATCTTTTTAAAAGAAAACGATACTTAATGCAAACAGGTTTAACGTCTGTAAGTTAAGTTGTTTTATCAAATCAACATATTTTTAAAAGTGCATCTTTTATAAACCTCTATATTATCGGATTAGAATTTTATCAACTCGATGGTTGATTTAAGAATCGTCATGTTATAAAATATGAATAATGATTTTGACTTTACACAAAGCTATATTAAATGGAAGCTGAAAAAATATTTAACAGTTTAGAAGCTTCAGTGTTGCGGTTTTAATTTTACAGTTCTATGGAAAATGTATTTAAGTTTTCGTATGAAGTTAAATTTTTTCCTCTAGTACGTGGGCCTAGGTATATGAAGCAGCCTCAAAAACGATTTCCTTGCGGCTAGTTAAAAAAAACTGCGTAACACTTTTTTTATATCAGATTAGCTTTATTAGTTTTTAAGCTATTGCCAAATAAATGAATTATAATAATAATTTTTAGGGCGAAATGAGTAATAACGAAAACATTATTTTTGTATTACAATAATTTCGGTATTACATGCCGGTTCTGCTTGTTGGTAATTGTGTCTCATAATTTGCCAACAAGTGATGCTGCTGCACAAAAATCGCATAATATCTGCGGAGTGACAGATCGATGTGGGCCTCTGAGAGAAATCTCATTAGTTTAGCAAACGAGCGAAGAGATCAGCCTAATACAAGATATGGCGGTTGACCTTAAAAATGCATCGAAGGTTCAAAGTCGTATTTTCCAAAGAAGAAAAAATTTTTATTTTCGGTAAGATTGTCGGACTGTCTACTAAGTTTTTCAAAAACCAAAAACAAACTCTTTTGAAACATAAAAAAATGAAATATGAAAAAAATACTGTCTTTACGATAATCTTAACGAAAAAAAAACGTACTTTTACTCGTCATTTTTTTCTTCGTCAAAAAATAAGACCTTGAAAAGTCGATGCGTTTTAAAGTTACTCCGATATTATCTTAAAAATGGTGTTAATAAAACTATTTAGTTTGGTCGAACGGGCCATATGAACAATACTACTTTTAAATATTGAGCAGATTATGATTTACGTCTTTATTAAATTGTATTTATTTAACAAATATTCTTACTGTTGGCTTTCCTCCCTTCACACTTTATCCAGGCTTAGGACTGGCCCAACCCCTGTCAAAACGCAAGTTTGGAGCAGGCTTAGCGGCCAACGGGTCGAAACAAAAACATAACGGTTTATTAATACCTAATAAAAATAATAATGAAAAAAGATCGAAGTACTAATTGTCACTATAAATCCGCTTTCTGGCATCATTTGCAGGTTTTTCATTCCTTTTTATTAATATTTGATACAATTCAAATATGCATAAAACCTTTATCCTTTATACCGCTAAAACTCTTAGGTTTCAAATTTTCCTACAATACCAGACTAGAGAAAACCCGTACTCTTAACAATATCCATTCACTTAAAGCAACCACGGTACCTAGGACTTAGGACATCGACCTTCGTGGTCTGCTCATATATAAAAAAAATTCGGAACTTTTTGCGACACAATTCGCCGCACATTTCGTTGCATCACTTATTTTCAGAGCTAAGCATGTTTTGTGAATTTCAAACACTTAATATTAAAAAAACCTGTGGCTTCGCCATTATAATCAGTAAATTCGATTTACCCAGAACTTTTCTCGTGGGAATATATACACGTCTAAGTTGTGCTATTTTGTACTTTCCTTGATAAAACAAGTTTCGGGTAAATACGGACGAGCAGGCAAACAGGTATGCAGATTTTTGACTCTTTGATTTTGTATAATGTAATTTGTTATAACGATTTTTTTCTATTCCAATGTGTCAAGTCTGACATAACGCATTCATTAACAATTTCCCCACCTACAGTTTTTATCCAAAAGTTTTTTCTTGGTTAGTCAGTTTTTTTTCCAACCAGTATATGGATGGATTTCACAAATTTAACGCAGAACTAGAAAATATCACCCAGTATCCACTCCATTAAGGTGAATAATGAATTAAAGATTACTTTAATTAACATAATTGGTATAACTTCAACACGATTTCTACTGCCATTTTTACATCGCATCAATTGCCACTGTAACACTGGGTTTACTATCTCAAGATCCCTGCTAACGTGTAAATCCTTTACACATACAGGGAGAAGCTTCTCTTTCAACCCTTAACATCCTTGACTTTAAGCTATTCGCCCAAACTATTTATGTTTTAGAAATCACTCACTTAAGCATCATCAGTTTTTGGGCGATCTCTTTCTATTGCCCAACGTTCCTTTACCATCCAACTCTAGAAATATAGGACCTGCCACTTTGTTGGCTTCTTTATTCTCGGATCATTACTAAATTACATGTTACCATATTTGCTTCATACTCTAATCCGCAAGTCTTTAAATCTCGCATGAAGGTTCCCTTTTTTCCGCAACAGACTTGTAGGAATATAAAAAAAGTCGGTATATTTATAAACGTTATTAGTTTAGTTGTAAAATGAAAATCAAATTTTAAAATAATCGTTTTATTTTAGCTTTGCGGGGTGGAAACTTTATCCAATCGTTAATGCAACTTGTAGGCAACCAGTTAGGAGACACGATTACTCAAAATCAAACTCAAAGGTCTGAAAATTCTACCCAGCCAAATCAAACTGGAAATTCACAAGGACAGTCACAGCAATCTCAGGTTAGACGAAAATTAATTCACTACTACGCCTTAAATTTTGTTAGTGTATTGTGTTTATTGTAAATTACTTAGACTGTTAAATGTATTTCAAGGTTTGACAAACTATCGCTTTCACAAATTTAATTTCTGAACGTCGAATTTAAAAAGAAAAAAAAAATTACTATTTTTACTTTTGAAACCCACAAAATGTTCGGGAAACATCCTTTCCTGACCATCTCAAAATACTTGATGTATTTTTTAAAGTATGTTTTTGTACAGCCCTATACATAGAACCTCATTAAAAACAATTTTTGTAACCCCTGTCTAAGAGCGAAATAACGCTTATATTCCAAATTAATTAGCAATATCCTATGAAATTAGTATATAAATGAATTTTATAAATAAAAACCCGTTTATGTTATTGCTTCGTTTTTCCTAGAAGAACTTAATCGCTATACGCGGCGAAACAATGAAGGAATAATTTCTTTTTGCTAATAGCGGAACGTCAGGCACACGGTGGTGTTTATTCAAAACGTTCCCAATAGTTTTCATTTTTTCTCACTCTATTTGTCATATCTGTAAAGTTTGTTCTTTATTCCTTTTGGACAGCCATATTGTTTTGGATCTTCCATAAAACAACTTGTTTATTCTCAATTGATAAATCAGGCTGAATTAATATTATTTTTGGAAATGTATTTAACTGGATGATTTTTTGTTTCCCTAAAAGCGGGATTTTATAAAATTAGTCTATGTATAGCATTCGAGTGAATCATTTACAGGGTCTAGTCTAAGATGAATTTTTAAAATAACTAATCTAATTCGACAATTGCCGTATTGCAGCCGCTGTGTTGTTATTTTATCGGATTATTAAGTATTCAATAATTTGTCAATGCATAATTATGTGCAGCGTTTGGTTCAGTGCTTCAATACATGTTAGACGTGTATTTAAGCCTATCCTTCTACTAGTGTGCCTTAACTCAAGGTTTCTATTTTGCCCAAAAAGATATGTCTCTTTAGTTGTTTATTATACAACAGTTTATTACAAGTTCTTAATTGGATACTCGGTCTTAGCGCTAATGCCTAAAAATTGCATTTTTTCTTATTGATATTAGTGATACATCAATATATTCCTATATTTAATTGCACTGTGTGACATCCGGCAGTACGGGTAATATTTTTGTTTTAGTATTTCTTAACCTTCTGTAAATCATTCACTTATGAACAATTTTCTAACATTCTTTCCTTGTAGGAAAATAATTCCTGTTTTTAATAAAAAGTTAATAATTAATTTAACTCAAATTGTCTAAGGTAAAAATAAAGTAAAGGTAAGGATCCAGTCTTTGTGCCAACCAATTAAATTGCTCAACATCTTAAGTATCCAGACATGTGAAGTGTCCAGGACTGGAGACATTTTTTTAACATTATTTGAGAGTGACTTTTTTTTAACCTGTTTAGTAAACACTGTCTATCTTTTATATTTCCATTTAAATTTTACATATTTGTACTTTGCCTTAAAGTCAATATGATTTAATTTTAATATAGTTCTTAAAAGACTGAATGATGATGGATGTTTGTTTACTTCATTTAACCTTTTGTATTTCATAATCTATTGATATTCAAATTGTAATAAATCAGATTTGTTACAAATTTGCGTCTCATTGGCATTACCAATTTAATCAAATTCTTAAGATAATGCAAAGGTAAAAACGTCTATTTTACTAAATAAAGTAAATTAACAAACACTGATTTACAAAATCTAAAAATTAAATTAAATTAAAAATACAAAAAAATCAAAAAGACTTAAATGTCAAGATATAGAGATAGAAGATAACCTAAGAAAGAAAGGGGAGGGGAGAAAAATATTACTATTTTTTTTATATATTTCTTGTTATATCTACTGTAATATAAGTATTTGCTTTCAGGCGCGATCTACTCAAACCAATCCAACTACAGCTACTCATACGCGATCAACTCCCCGTCCTCATGTTCACATGACTCAGCAAGCCGTTCAAGGAGGTTTTGACCCTTTTTTGCACTGTTATTCACACCATGTTACACAATCACGGCCACAGAGGGTGAGTTTATTATATCTTATGTCAAATAATATAGTATCAAAGAATTTGAATTTTTAAGAACTAGTAAACGGCAGTATTCGGTGAGGGTGTTCACCTATCTTTATTCATACACCTACAGCTATAAAAGAGGTACAGAAAAACCAATATTAGAAAGCACTTTTGATTGGTGTTATCTGAAACCATCGGGATTTATAAACAACAAATATATGTGACAATCAGACATTGAAGGCGTCGTAGTAACTTCATTTTTTTTAACAGAATATTTATTCCGTAGTAAAGAGATTTCCCCGCACTCTGAGGTATATATGGCCCTAGGGCGTGGATTTATTTTTTCGTCAGGTTATGTCGGTTATTATAAATCTTAATGAATATTAAAAATAACACATATCTTTATCTTTATCTTGACACAAAGCATTTAATGTGTTAATGAGTGAAGTGTATATCGGAGAAGGGGTGAACTAAGGGAAAAATGTTATTTTTATAGAAATTTCGTGTTTCATAGTTCTCATGGTTTTCAATGACAGGAAGTTCAATTTTACTAATCATTTTAATTTTTAACAATGTGTATTGCTAATTTTCTATAAATATGCATAGATGCCGCTTTTTAATAGTACTGTGATTCTGGCAAAATGGATATGCAGTGAACCCAGAAGGTACTTGTTTGTTTTATTAGGGACGTTCAAATAAACCTTTGAATCGAAATTTTGGTCTACTTGCCTACATTTTTTATGTAAGTTAGTTGAAGGTATCTGATAACGATAACTGGAAGTATTTTTTTTCTTAACCTCCGGTTAAGGATTAAAAAAGTTTTTTTTCCAATATTATTCAAAAAGAGTAAGAGCTAGAAGGAAAAGGTTCAAATAAAAATTGTAGAACATAAAATATTTACTAGTAACATTAATAGAATTAGTGAGGATAGAATTTATGATATATGATAAACTTTTGAAAAATCGATAATTTTTCTATTTTTAATCTCGTAAAAAATTTAAACTTTCTTTTTAGAGAAAAGTTTTTTTTTAATTATTAATTAAAAATGTATAACAATTTTTAACGCTAAACAATAGTGTATTAAATGTTATAGAAAAAAAATATCCCTATTAAGTCGTTTAAATAGAAAAATTATTAAATAAAAATTGTTATAAATGTTTAATTAACAATAAAAAAATTCTCTGAAAAGAAAGTTTTTTTAAGAAATTAAGTTCATTCATTTTTTAGCATGTCAGCTTGTTGAATTTTTAAAATTTAACTGTATTAATTTTAATAGTACCAAAAAAATGTCTAGATCAGTTACATATATGTAAAATGTTATGCTCTAAAAATTCTATTTGAAAAGTTTTCTTCTAACTCTTACCTTCTTAGAATAATATTGAAAAATCATTGTATTTTTTTTTTTCACCCATAGGTAGGTGCAAAAACAGTGATGACTTAAAAAACGCCATCTCTTTTGTGAACTACCATCAATAGATGAAATTCCGGTGAGGCCAGATATAAAAGGTGTTAATTAATGTCATAGACATATTTCAGGGGGTGATAGTACTCGACAAAATAGGAAAAAAATACCTATATACAAGGTGTTTCAAAAAGGTCTGCCAAAATTTCTAGGACATATAGTACATCAAAAAATAAGTGTAGTTTACTCTATAAACCTATGTCCGAAAATGCACCCCTAGGGAGTTACAGCCCCTCGAAGATGACACGCGAAAATAGTTTTTTGGCATTTTCTTTAAAACTATTAAAGAGAAGTTAATGAAATGTTGCATAGGGGCCTACTTTTTAATGAGAAATGTAACCAATTTGTCAGATTTGTCATATTTATTCAGGGGCGTAACTTACGAGGGGGCTGAAATGCCCTAATGACCATATTTTTTTTGTGGGTTGTATTTTCTAAAAAATACATCAAAAATATCAAATTCTGATTAATTTTACATAAAAAGGTACTCTTGTTAAAATGTTTTAAAGTCGATAGTTTTCGAGTAATTTACAGTTAAATGTTGAAGTGTTTTCCCAAGCTTTTCAAATTGCTTGTACAAGATATCTTAGAAACCCTTTTAAGTAGGCCGTGGTATGATTTAAACAAATGAGCGCATTCTTAGAAAATAAAACTCAAAGTATTCCTAGATAAAAGTTTATTGAATAAAATTTTTAAAAAATAAATAACACTAGTGAACTACACCAAAATTATAACAGATGCTCAAAATGTCCTCCGTTTTCTTGAATGCATAAATTTATTCTTCGGTTTAAATTATTTATTAAATTTAAGCTTTGACCATTATTTTGAAGAAGTGTACATTCATGAATTATTTTGTTTATCAATTCTTCAACCGTGTTAATTTCATTTTCATATACTTTTGCCTTTAAATCTCCCCAAACATTAAAGTCCAGTGTATTCATGTCGGGAGACCTAGCAGGCCAGTGAATTGGAGCATCTGCACCGCGTCCGATCCATTTGTTTGGAAAATGATTATTTAACCACTGTCGCGCTCTTCTACTAAAATGTGGGGGTGCGCCATCATGCATAAAAACAATGTCCCTTCTAAGATTTAACGGTACATTTTCTAATATTTCAAATAGATTATTTTCTAAAAAATCAGCATACATATCTCCGTTTAAATTACCATTAAAAATATGAAACCCTATAAATTTATTTCCCAAAGTAGCTGCCCAAACATTGATTTTAAATTCATGTTGATAGTGAGACACTCTAGTGACTCTTGGATTTTCTTCAGCCCAGAAATGCGAGTTATGATAATTAAAAACGCCCGCCCTTGTGAAGGTTGCTTCGTCCGTAAATAAGATTTTATTGAAAAAATTTGGATCAATACGTTCTCGTTCAAGCAGTACTTCACAAAAATCGGCCCTTAATGGCCTATCCTCTGGTTGTAAATGTTGCACTTGTCTAAAGTGGTAGGGGTGGAGTTGCTGTTCTTTTAGAACTCTGAACGCACTTGAATGGGAAGTATTCGTTCTTAACGCCAATCTGCGTGAACTAATTGTAGGCTCACGAAAAACGGTTTCTAAAACTTGTTCCTCAACTTCTACCGTTCGCGCATTTCTGGGACGTCCATTATCTGTGTTTTTTATTGTAAGTGAACCATTTTCTCGTAACCTCTGCTCTATTGCCAAAAATGTTCTGCGATTCGGTACATTTCTACCAGGATATTTTTCTGAATATCTTCTAACTGCTAAGTTTGAATTTCCGAAACACTCACCCAAGGTTAAAATCATATCAACTTGTTCGGAAAATGTATAATTTGCCATTTTTTAAAAGTAAATGAAGTAATTAATAAATAACAGAATTCCATCAAAAGTCAACTTGACGTACAGCTCATTTGTTTAAATCATACCACGGCCTACTTAAAAGGGTTTCTAAGATATCTTGTACAAGTAAAATGAAAACCTTAGGAAAACACTTCAACATTTAACTGTAAATTACTCGAAAACTATCGACTTTAAAACATTTTAACAAGAGTACCTTTTTTATGTAAAATTAATCAGAATTTGATATTTTTGATGTATTTTTTAGAAAATACAACCCACAAAAAAAATATGGTCATTAGAGCATTTCAGCCCCCTCGTAAGTTACGCCCCTGAATAAATATGACAAATCTGACAAATTGGTTACATTTCTCATTAAAAATTAGGCACCTATGCAAAATTTCATTAACTTCTCTTTGATAGTTTTAAAGAAAATGCCAAAAAACTATTTTCGCGTGTCATCTTCGAGGGGCTGTAACTCCCTAGGGGTGCATTTTCGGACATAGGTTTATAGAGTAAACTACACTTATTTTTTGATGTACTATATGTCCTAGAAATTTTGGCAGACCTTTTTGAAACACCTTGTATATGTACGTTTTTCGAATTCTCCGATATAAAATACATCGATTGGCTATTTTGAATTTCTTGAGAAATACAGGGGAAGTCAAAAAAAATTACCTTAATGTTTATTTCATAAAGTTATAACAAAAATTGTTAATGGGCTTTAAGGCCGTGAATAAATAAATAAATATTTATTTCCTTTACGTTAAGAAATCCGATCGTACACTATATTTTTAACCCTCTCTACTTCATACCACCTTACTTTTCCCAAATTTTTTTCTAAAAGTGGAAAACTCCATGATGAGCTTCGAAGATGTATACATCTAGCATCAAATCATATACTTATTACATCATAAATTTTGCATAGTAAGTTACCACAATTCAAAATCCACTTTTCACAAATATTATTATATTTATTAGGAAACTAAAAAGCCTAACTGTGGATTGTGGAATTCCTTCTTGAATTTCCAAAATTAAAATATAAATCTAACACCTGCCGGAAGCAGCCCAATCCGCATTGCATTGTACAATCAACAAACCGGTTTCTATCTCATATGCTTACCTACTTGAATATCTATTATAAATGGCAACGCCGCTGTAATACTACCGAAGTTTTCCGATCCTGTTCACAGGCTCAAGAAATTTTCATTATTTAAATACTTATCTGCTGCGTTTAGCTATATTTTCTGTTGCTGTATGTAATAGGTAATATATCCCCATATTGGCCGCAACTTCATGTTCTATTAAACATTTATCCAGTTGTTCATTAGAATCCTCAATTATGAAATATGAATTAAAGTCACTGTTACTATCTTCATACCTCATCATGTGTATATACTTGTGTAGTTTACTCATAATAGTAATGTCACTACCCTTCAATATGTAAGAATTTGACTGATTATGCGCATACGCCATTAGTTAGCAGAAACCTACGTTTTTGCTGATCTCCCTTATTTTTCAGTCTATTTCATTGACTCGTACATTTTTTTTTCTTCATTAAAACGAACTTTTTTCTCCATATTTTTTCTCTTCCTCCGTACTTCTTAATTCTTACAGGAAGAAAGAGATAATAACATGAAATGTTTCTGTACAACTTATATTCATTTCACTAAGACTCTCCTAGCGAGTACCTTCATTATTTTATATGCTCTTCTATAACAAACTATTTACTTAAATGTTCCCATGGGAGTTAACAAATGATATATTGCATACTTAAAAAATGATGATTGGCAAATGGAACGGATTGATCTTTAATCGTACAAATTATCAAGGACCCAGTGTCCGATCACCAATAAACTGTTTTCTTCTTTTCACCAAGATGTATTCAAATATAAACTACGATTTGTGTTCTGTAACTGATCATATAGAGACATACCAGATTGGATGTACCTAGTTATACATGAACCAAAAATTATACCCCCTTACTGTTAATAGCGCAATAAAATATTTTATCGATAATAATGATATTGCTATACAATTATTATGGTTTATTGCACCATCATGTATGTTTAGTAATCAATTTATTTCAACGCATACATAGATTAGGCTTTAATAAAAACTAAAAGAAGTAAAATTATTTTTATTTACATTTATTAAACGCGTTATCTCAGCCAGAATTAATGCTAAGATTTTTTAAGCTAGTAAACAAAGCTTTTTTCCTCGCAAAGTTTCAAGTCTTTTTTGAAACATGATACATTTGACGGGACAATAGTGATCTCTCAATAATCTCAAAATAGACTTATATGCAGTCGCGCGCTCGGGGTTTTCCGCCTTAATAAAGCATAATATTTATCAGTTTATTAATAACCATTATATTTTGTAATTTATGGTTCTTGAAAAGTCTGTATGTGTTTGTGCATGTAAATCTGTCAATGCGCTTGAGAGTTTAGGTTCATATAAAAGATATATCTTATGTAATGTGAATTCTCTATTATTCAAAAATTGTGGAACTACCGGACACTGATAATAGTTTTGGTGTACGATTAGTAGACTAGTAATCGGAAAGTATGGGTACATGTTAATGGAAATATATTATACCTTAATAATGAAGAAATTCAATTAACACTTGGTTCAAGAGAACTGTTAAAAGCTAGCTGAGAACTATAAAATGGATTTAATTATTTACAAGAAAATCCTGACTCAAACTAATGCTAATCATAGAAAATTTGATTCCAATGCTCGAATTGAATGTAGTCAATCCTAGAAATATATTAATATTATTCAAAACTTTTTCTTGCTAAACGTACTAGAATTTAAGTAATCAGAAGCGTAATAAAGAACTTATCCAAGTAACTAAATAAAATGAGATTAAGAAACGAACAAACGATGACTTATACAACAGTTAGCTGACGAGGATATAGACAATTATAGATCATGGTCATCTGAAAAGGAATATATAATTTGATATACAAAATCCTACTGAAAATAAGAAAAATGTGTCCTGTAATGTCGTGAAGCAGTTGGTCGACAGGCTTGAGAAACAGGAAATGGTGGTCATACAAATGAAATCTAGAGCATTTTGAAAGAATTGGAAAAGCTTGGAGTTATTGAGTTTAATACATAACAATAATATCACAAAATTTGGTTCTCATTATTCTTTTAAAAATAGAAATAACTTCCAACGAACCTATGTACAGGGTGTGTTTACATTTTGCGCCCCTTATACAGCTTTCACTTTCAGAGAGAGAAAAAAACTTTAAATATATAAAAGTCGTGGGATTTGCCTGAACCGCCAGAGTTTTTTTATCAGAATATATAAATAACCCTATTTATTATTTTTTTATTGAAAATCCTAATAATCTCGATTTCAACAATATTATTATTACAATTTACTTAACTGTTCTTTAAATATTTAACACTAAAGAAAAAAATATGCATACCTAGGAAACTGGTGGAACCTGCATGTAATGGTGACAGTTTAGCCATCATTATCAGCACTAAAATTTTATTTTCATTTCTTTATAGAATGCTATATTCAAGAAAAACTAAACATAGTGTAGTTTTATTTCCGAAACTTAATTAAACTTTATGCTCAGGTAGTCTGATTTCACATGTACAACTGCCATACCTATTTTTAGAAGGTATTTGCCCATCGTGGTATATCCTGGGATATTCTCTATGAGGTTCAGAAACATTTGTTTTATTCGTAAGTAAAACTACACTATGTTAGTTGAATATCCTCCGGGGGAAAATCAACGGTTCAAAACAATTATGTGTTCTGGAAAGTCAGTTATATATTTCTCCTATCTACCTTCGCCTGTGATTGGTATAATTCGCACTAGTCGCACTATGTATCTTATCATTACATCGGGTCTTGAACATCGGTCGTGTATTAACAATATAGTGATTTAATATTGTTGAAATATTTTTTATTAATAATAGCCGGCTTAACCGATTGGAACGGAAGTTGGTGGATATGTTGCTGGGCATAACTTATGTGGGATTAATTGACCCAAATTTTAAAATCTTGTGCTTGGTGATTTTTAACGTAATAAGTGCCACGTGTATATTTGTTGTATTTACCATTCTTATACTGGCATCTTACATGTTATGCAAAAATTTCTTCATAGGTGGATGGGGGGTCTAAAGGTTTATCTTTTCCCAAATCTCCCACATCATATGCATATGAAACAATGAAACAGTGAATTTATTCAGGCTATATACAAAAAATATTGTTTAAATGAAAAATATAATTGGCAGACACTGCAAATAGAAAAAGAACATTTCATAATATTATAGTTTATATCTTCCAGACTGCGGAGGGAGCGACCATTTCCCGATCCTAATAGAAGTATATGATTGCAAGACTATTAATGAATATAAATTTAGGGAAACAAGGAATATAAAAAAAGCTGACTGGCAGGCATATCATGATAAAATACTAATAGACATTATAAGAAATAGAAATTCAAAACTACGAGGAATTAGAAGCAATCATAAAAGAAAATGCAAACATAACAATCCCAAATAGAAAAAATGTCATGCCCTGGTAGGACGAGGAAAACCTCATCAAAATTAGAAGAGCCAAAGTTAATAAATTAAACACCAATTTTAGCATAACAAAGAAGAGAGAAAGTTTCCAGAAATTTTACAATGACCTAAATCGAAACACTCCCACAAGTTTCAACTGAAGGTGAATGAGGATGATGTGGAAGAGAATATAAATTTAACAGAATTTAACTGTTCAATTGAGCACAAAAAAGATAGTACAGCTGGTCTCGACAACATACACTATTCTATGATTAAAAATGTATCAAAATTAGCCAAGGAAAAGCTAATCAAGTGTTTCAATGACTATCTAAAAGGAACGCATATACCTAATCAATGGAAGAAAACAATGGTATATCCAATCCTCAAAACACAGAAAAGTCCAGATGAAGCAAAAAACTATAGAGCAATTGCTCTAAACTCATGTGTAGGGAAAACTCTAGAAATAATAATTAAAAATAGAATAGAGTAGAAAATGCAAAATCAACAACTTCCTCTCTATCAAATAGGATTTAGAAAAAGAAAAGGAAGTTAAGAAACTTGACTCTAATATACAAAAAAAATTCTTTAAAAAAAAATTTACCTTAGTGGTATTTTTTAATATAACAGCCGCATATAATAATGAAAACATATAAACTATTTGAGGTCATGGGTAGAGAAAAAATATCTATAGAATTGCCAAATCTAATATTTAAAATATTACATGGTAGGGAAACATATCCTGGATAAAGAGAGAAATACAATAGGTCCTCGAAGACTAACAATAGGCATTCCACAAGGATCATCACTTAGCCCCTTACTCTTTAATATATACACAAAGGAAATACATACCATCTCAGATAACTGTGTATAAATATTACAATACTTAGAATAAATAGAACATTAGATAAAGTCTAAAAGTTTCTCCTCGAACATAATTTGGCACTATCTACTGAGAAATCAGCGGCTATGCCATTCGAACCAAGAAAACATTTAAACCCATTGGATGAAATAAAGTATGACAACCAAACGATTCCATGGACCAAAAAATACAAATACTTAGGAGTAATGTTCACGGATATCTTAAATTGGACTAAACATATCGAAAATATAACAATCTTTACTTTTACTTTACAAATGCTTTATTGCCCAAGAAACTTAATTCTACTGACAAAGCTTGCTTACAGCTACCTTATATATACTATATAATAATTATATAATAGAATAAGAAACCATTAAGCATGCGGCATGGTGCGCGTCATTTCTATAGGTAATTGTCAATAAAAGGAACTTAAGCAATTAAAAATAGGTCAAAAGTTTGAGTAAGTCAGAATATAAAATCACAGTAATAATAATAAAGACGTAACACAAACTTATATAAACCAAGTCAAATAAAGGAATGAACATAATAAAAACTGTAACTAGAGTCTGGTGGGGTGCAGACCCAAGTATACTCCTAACAATATATAAAGCTATAATAAGGTCACATAGGGATTATGGTTGTCAAATAACAAACCCTAATACACTAACAAATAAAAACAAGTTGGATAAGATACAATTTCAGGCTTTAAAAGTAATACTCGGTTGTATGAAATCCACACCCACAAAACTTTTATGGGCAGAAAGTAGTGAAATGTCCCTCGAGTATAGAAGATAATGGTTAACAAAAAAGTTTATATTAAAAAATATATACATATTTGGAAAATAATCCAATCATAGAAATCATAACACAAATAAAACAATACAATTTAGAAACTTTGCCAACAGAGACCTCCCCTATTATTTAAAGCCATTGGATGAAATAAAGAAATACACAGAATAATGGCTTGTTTCAAAGAAGACAAATAAATTGAAATTATGAAATTGCCTATATTATATACGAACTTAAACTTTTTTACTTTTCCTAACTAAAGGATTTAATTGGAGTTTTTGATAATAAATAGGATATTTCTTGTAACATTTACGGGTGTAATTTATTACAAAAAATATTTTAATAGCTATTAAAAATGCGTTTACCTAGTGACTCCTTTAATTTTTTATATACGGTTTTCACAGATTTAAGTAACTATTAGTGGCGTTTTTTTGTTTTTAATATTTTGTGAGCTTTAAACAAAATTGTTATTCTCCTTCTGGCTTTTGAACTGTTTAAAATTTTTAAATATCGTTTTCACAGATCCATGTAACTTTTAGAGGTGTAATTTTTAAAAATATTTTAACAGTTCTTAGAAAAAATTTCCCCGGGACTTTTACAGTTTTCTCTAATTTTTTATATTGTAATTTGATAAAAAGAGAATTCGACATCTGTCAATCAAAATGGTGGTTTTTTCGGAAATTTTAAACTTATTAAACAAATTTTATGTTGATTATACGATTTTATGTAACATAGTATCACTGGCGCAATTGTTTTGAAAAAAATACTTTGACAGCTGTCAAAATAAAACTGTTTTCCGTGACTTCTAAACTATCTGAAATATTTAAATACGGTATTTACAGTTCCATGTAACTTTTAAAGGCGTTATTTATGTAAAAAAAAACGATGTCCCCACAACTTCTAAACTATTTAAAATAATTAAAAACATTTTTCATAGTTCCATGTAGCTTCCTGAGGCGCAATTTATTTTGACCGCCGTCAAAAAATGTTTGTTTTCCTTATTTTTTGAATTGCTTAAAATTTTTAAATGCGGTTTTTACAGATCCATGTAGCTTTTAAAGGTTTAATTAAACAAAATATTTTGAGACCTGTCAAAAAGTCTGTTTTTCTCTTACATTTTCAACTGCTCAAAATTTTAAATACAGTTTTTATTGTTCGTTGTAACTTTTAGTCTTACAATTTTGAGAGCTATCAAAAAAAACTGTTTTGTTTTGACTTCTGAACTTTTTAAAATTTTTAGATGTGGTTTTTCGTGGTTTGAGTTTATATCAGAAAATATTTTGCCGGCTGCCAAAAAAAATCTAGTTTCTGTAACTTTTGAACAGTTAGTTTTCTTTAAATCAGATTTTTGCATATTTTATTAAAATATATTTTTTAATTACATGCCCATATTTTTTAATTTACAAAATGACTGTATAATATATGTAGCCGCGTTTTATGTATAGAATTTTTAACAAACGTTAACAATTCTATACATAAAACGTGACTGTTTGTTACTACGGGTTTTATGTGGCGATGTCGTGTTTTTTTCAGAAAAATGTGTTTTTCGAATTGTCAGGGAGCGTATTTCGGAAAATATTACAAATAGGGCCACTAATTTGACTGTATTTTTGTAGGAGACGTGTTTCTAAATTTTTCTGTCGTTATTTATTTTAGATAAATATTTTTGAAGCTGTCCAAAAGAACGTCTGGTATTCCTAACTTTTAAATAACTACATGTTTTTTAAAGAGATTTTCAGATATGTGTATAGCATATGTATTCGTAACCGGATGTATCGGACGTTTGTTAATCAAAAATAGCCGTCAAGGTTATGGTAATAATAAAATTGCATCGAAATAAAGTGTGTAGGACTAGCCTCCTAAGGTGTTGCACACGCCTAATACACGCATCCATAGTCCACAGTGACAACCTGACATATTACTTGTTATTTTACAAAATCAATCTAGAATGTTAAAGGGGTTGCAAGTACATTTCTAAATATGGGACATTAAATTTATGTTAGGAATGTTAATACTTGTATGAGAAATAAATTTCAATTAAAAAGTATATCGACCTATTTTCGAGATAAGTGGATATGGTATCTTATTTTGCATTTCATGTGGCTCAAAAAAATATCCGAAAGCCGATTTAATGCCGCTATTTTCCATGGTACCGGCTTGAGTATAACCATTTTTAGGGGATTGGAGTATTTATAGCATTTGATAGAATTAAAATATTCTCTAGTAGATCAAGTTTTCAGAATTTTGTTAATACGATTTTTTTTGCTAAAAAACTTTAAGCAAACAAATTGAAGCTCTCCTCAGAGTTCCTGGTAAACCCGTTTTATACGATGAATTTTACCATTTCTTGACTTTTTGCCTATTGCGAGTAATATTTCCCATTTTTATGGGAGCATTTACAATGGTGGTGTTTTTTTTTTTAAATAACCAAATGTTTTGAAAGGAGAAAAATAGCGAAATATTTTACCCACCATTACTCTGTATAGTATAAAACGATAAGTTTTTTATACAAAAAATCCTGAAATCCGGTCATCATTTAAAAACAAAATTTCAATACGAAATATGTTTGTTTTTATAAGGCGGTTTCAGCGTCTCTGAATGATCCTTTATAAAGAAGAAATATGGAAAAAGTATCTTGACGAAAATCGCCGTTTAAAAAAAAAGGCTTACCTTTATTGTAAAGTAAAAAATACTTTGTTTTAAAAAGCGGTTTTACCAACTTACGGCGACTGTATAGCGAAACAAATTACTGTTTTTGTATAAAAAAAACTTATTACTTGATTCGTAGCTTTACGAGAAAAATGAATAATTCACCTTCTTATAGGACAAAAAAATTAAACCCACGTCCAACTAAGACCTTATTACTAAGTATATTACAAAAAAACATTCATGTTTTGAGTCCAAATACCTCAAGTTTAGTTATTAGATTGACTTCGAATTCAAGTCAAATTTCCAATATGGAATAAAATATTTATTTTTACTTTAAATTTTTTTAAAAACTTTTATTTTTATTTATAAGTCTCATTAAAAACGTTAGGCTTAGATTTTACTATGCCTAAATCTAAGTTAAAATATTTGACTTATCTAATAAAATAATCAAGTACTGGCTCGATTGCACTTACAATTTTGCTAGAACAGGGCAATATAATTATTATATAAAAAGAGCTATTGGTAAAGCATCAACAAATCAAAATGATTATTAGAATTGAACTTTGTTTTCCTAAAAACCTGAAAACCATATGAAACACGATATTTTGGTATTTGGTTCGATTTTACCGCCTCACCCACCACACACCTCAGTTACAGACAGATTAAATGTTTTGTGTCTACAATAAAATCATTTAATCTTATCAACATTAAATAGGATTTATATTTACCTACCGAAATAACCCGACAAGATATAAAGATTGCCTTCCCCATTAAGTAGGGAATGTAGCTATTTACTTTTTTTTGTTATATATGTATGAATCAAATTTCAAAGCAATATACTATATATATATATATATATATATATATATATATATATATATATATATATATATATATATATATATATATATATATATATATTTATATATATATATATATATATATATATATATATATATATATATATATATATATATATATATATATATATATATATATATAACTCATGGTATAAGGAATTTTGATAAAAAATGTTAACCAATCAACAAAAGAAGGGCTGTAAAATAAGAGAAAAATACCTGAAACTGCTAATAAGAAAAAATTGGAAAGAAAGCTTTCAATGATATTTATTATTTGGGAATTAAAAAAGGAAACACAGAAACGTCATTCAGCAATAAACTTGCAAATAGCTGAGTTGTGTAAAAGTTTAGCTTGTCTATTTAGTGTGGTGGGGATAGTTTATATTATTATTGTTTATATTAATACAAAAATACGTTGGTGACATTTCTACTCACCGCTAATATAGGATTTATTTTTTCTCTGCTATATAACAGTTATTTAGACTAATAGTATGATATAAACCTTATTACAGTCACAAGTGGTGAATATTGCCACACTAAGTCTACGACGTCGTCGTGGTAATCATACGAGGTCAGTAATATGTTTTTTTCTACTCCTATATTAATTAGTAAACATTCTCTTAGGTACATTTTACTCAATAAGTAAAACAGTTCTTACGTACAATTGTGCGTAAAGAATTATATCGTTTTGAGTTATAATAACGCACAGTCGTGTATAATGATGCATAATGTGGCATCAAATTAGCTTGGAACAGCCCAAATCGCAATATTTTTCTGAATTTTAAAATTGTTATTGTTTGTTTTGACCTGTGACACACTACTGGTGATACAATGAAACGCATTACATAATTCAAACCACTTGAAATGAGGGATGGGATAAAGTCTTGTCCTGCACGTCGAGATAAATGTTGTTTGTTGCATGAAATTAGCAGCCGGTTGCACAAAACTTAATTGCTGTTTAGAATATTTAACCGAGTTTTCGGATTTGACAAGCTGGTTATAGAAATCTAAGAACTCGCTGCCAAATTTGACATTCCGTTAAACATTCTAGACTTTAATTGAGCTTTCTGCAACCGGCCGTTAATATTTAAAAATTAAATTGTATTAGAGTTTTTCTACTTGAAAACTGGAGTTTACATACTTGATTTCTACTGACAATCGTTTCAAGCAAAAACTACCTTTACGAGTGACATATTGACCATGTTATAATCACACAATAAAAAAAAATCCTACAATCAAAACAATTCAACAACTTTCAATTATCCAGACTCCTCTTCCTCTTAAAATATGTATTATTATTTATTTTTCCATTCATGAAGCAAATACCTGGAATTTAAATACAAAAGTCTTGGAAAACCTGGAAAAGCATAATAGAAAATTGCTGGGAACCCTGAATGTACTTTGGTTCAACAAATCTGGTACACGCGTTTAGCCTATAATGTTTCACGCGACAAAGATATTGGCAATGTTATCAAGTTTACCTGTTTTTACTGTAACACTATACTTATTTTTATGTCCGGGGATTTTCTCTGGCAACATAAATGCGAACCCCTAGTGTCAAATCTCTATTTTGTTCTTTTTTAAGATATGAAAACACAGTACATTTTTGTTAGCCATTGAATTTAGATGTATTAAATGTGGTACACAGGGTTTAATAGTAATATTTTATTGTATGATGATGCCAAATTTACGGGCAGAAATTAAGTTTTTTTTAATGTAATCTTGTAGTATTTATTGCTCTGGATTGCCTGCACCACTTTTAGTTTGATTCAAAAACGTCAAGTTTATATTTCACTTGTTTTTCAAGATATGGCAACACATAATTTATTTGAAAAAGGTACCGTTACGATCAAATATCTTTGTACTTATTACATTTAAATATATCAGTTTTTGTTAACCAAGTTTATTTAAGTCGAATTTCACGAAAATGTAGGCAATGGTATTTGCAGAAAATCACTAAATTTTATTTTCTTTAAGATCTAGCTATGACTGTTTTTATTTCTGTCAATGTTATTTCGTCCTTATAATATAAAACCTATATTTTATTTATGTTTTTAGATAGTTACGACAAACACTTCCCGTACAAAATTTTGTTTTTTGTTCTGTTGTCATATCTTAAACAGGTGAAGTAGAAACTTGATGTTTGGGATTAAACTGAAGCTGGCAGGAGCAATAAATATAGATATATAACTTTATAGGGTAATGAAATGTTTGCCCCTTAAGGTACCTTTTATAAAAATATTGTGGTGTGATGTTTTGAAAAAGAACTGAAATAGAGGTGTGGTATTATGGGTTTGAAGAGACCACCGACAGGAACAGGTATCAAAAAAAGTTTATTTATTTTCTCCATCTTTATCTTAAAAAGCAAGGTAAAAGGTAATTTGGGATCAAAATAAAGCTGGCATGGGTAATCGAAAGCAAATATCATCAGATACTCAGGCATACCAAATTTGGAGGTATTAGGTGTAGGAGATTCTGGGGGCTGCTGTAATCAAGCATTTAAAATCCATTCGAACTATTATATCAGTTTTTCCAGGCTACAGAAAAATTGGAAAATATTTATAACTAATCTTATACATTCTATGTCTAAAAAAGTAATTCGTGAGCAGAACGACCTAAAATTATTAAAATTTATAATTTTCCACATGTGAACTTTAAATAAAGGGTATTTTCATGTAATGGAACATAGAGAAGTCTTCTTAAAGCACTATCAAAAAACGCTCATTTATCTATATTATAATACAATGAAAAGAGATCGCTTCTACGTACCTACGAAATACGACAATATTATTGATAAAACAATGGTACCTTAAATACTGGGTCATGTTTCGGAAGTATACGTATATTTAGTTTTAAAAAAGGAAAAAAATTACTTCAATCTGAAAATATGTCGCTTTGCTGACTGATGTAATGCTAAGTTTAATCTCGGAAACCCCTGTGAGATCTTGTTCAGCTAGTCAGAACACCGAACAATACATATGGTGACGAAACTCATAGCAGATATGAAACATGGTTACAGTGGAGCCAGTATCTGAATTTTGAAGTAACCTATGTACATACTTTTTTATATTTTAGGTTGTATCCGTAGGACCAAATTCCAATCGTCAAGAACCTTCCGTAGTAAGAGATGCAGGTAAGCAATTAAAACTTTTTTAATAGTGGCCCGTTCATTCTCATTGTGATTTAAATATTATTTCTACTAAAATCCAAATAGTTGATTGGTAAACTATTATACAAAATAATTTAATTACACATTCGGTTGCCAAAACTTATCTTAAATCAGTAAAAAATTGTTACACTGAAATAGCAAAAGAATCGTTCTCAATTTAAAAATTTAACAAAAATAATAATGTATTTCGCCTTCACTGGCGCCTGACCTACAATAAATACATGTCTAAAATAATAATTCTACAGACAGATTGAAAATTACCTAATTAATACATTTATGACGAAATTAAATTTAAATAAACACATAAATTCCTTATTACTACACAACGATGACATACCTTTCCAATCCTTACAACAACGTTTCCAGTTCTATAAACATAGCAAAATAAAAATATTAAAGAACGGGATGCAAAAGTAAGAACTACAGGTTAATCAGTATAAGATTTTCTTATGCTGTGCGAAAAATTATTATCAACTTGAAATTTTGCTCACGGTAATGGACTTGTAAAGTATATATCCGATTTTTCCCCCTCCGTCCTCCGGAGTAGATTCTTATCTCGATATCTCGGACGTCACATATTTTTCGGCCACGTGGGCTGTGACGTTATTTAGGTAGACGCAGGCGCTGTCATCTATCAAAATAGCTATTTTTTATGCGAGTCCTATACGGGATGATGTCATAAACAAAAAAAATTTGGTGCCGATCGGCCATGCTGGTCCTGAGTTTTTTGTTAATAACGCTTAAACGAAGCGACGTAGTGGATTGTGCAGTAAGTGAGAGATCTTAACCCCTCTACCAAGGTGTGAAAAAATATTTGCGAAAACATGCAAAGTGGCGCCCTAGGAAGGGAAAAACGAAATTCGGAGGGCCCATTGCTCGGCTAGTAAACAATCCCTATAGTTTTAGCTGTTAGAACCTAACGTTAGTGACGTAGCGGACCATGCTTTAGTTAGATCTTAACACAAAACTTAAGAAAACATTATTTGCGAAAATATGTGAGATAGTTCTGGAAGAAGGAAAAAAACAAAAGTTTTATTACGGAAAAGAATTCTCTAATACGGCCCTATATTTTCGGTATTTTAACGGTGTTACAGCTATCTAGTAATTATTTTTCTCAGACACGAAAACCATATGCTTTCGAAGCCAAACAGGAAATGTCGCGACAGATTTATTTTCCCAGACACGAACATCACATGTGTTCGAAGCCAAAACCGGAAACGTAGCGATAAATTTTCACATTCAAAGTTACCTATTTAAGCTTCAAGTTAAATAAAACACAGTTTTTGTAATAATCATTTATTTAATCATAAAAGTACAGGCTTTTGCTAACATTATATATAATTTTCGCTAAAAAATTCCACATGGTATAGCAACAATAATTAGAAGATCAATCGACTTACCTGTAAGGAAGAGTGATCCTAATTATACGAGCAGTCTCGTCGAAAGATTATAAACACCCTGTGCAGCGCCACTAACCTATCTACGACATTCAAAGAAAAATAACAATTTTTTGCCTTGCTGACTAAGCATACCGGGCCACATCGGGCCTCGCTGCTGCAAGCGTATTCATTGTAAGAAAGGTCTAGATTGCCAAGGGTAGGGGTCACCTCAACATGTGATGTCAATAAGAGATGGGAAGTTTATAATAATCTTTCGACGAGACTGCTCGTATAATTAGGATCACTCTTCCTTACAGGTAAGTCGATTGATCTTCTAATTATACTTCGCAGTCTCGTCTCAGATTATAAACACCCTGTAGATGTTTAAAGAATATGGCAATCTAGACTGTGACTCTGTATGTTGAAAATAAAATACATTTATTTTATTACTAGGAAAATTTCCTTTATATATAATAATAATATTATATCCAACAATCTAAATAGACATTGAGAATATTATAATAATAATATAACCTGATATAACTAATAATAGTAATATAATAAACAATGTTTAGTACGTTATTAGTACGTAATGAAACACTTATTTTCTATAATTGTATAGTGTGATAACCAATTATTTAAATAATACCTGTCCCTTTTAACACACTGTTTGCAAAGTCGGAACTGTTTGGCAATATTGGTTTATTATAAAATTTAGAAAAAACTTTAGACCGCTGTGTCCATCCTGCTGCTTTTCTTATGGACTTAATATTCGCACCACCTTTTAACGCCGCGGAAGTGGATGCATGTCTCGCCGAATAGGCAGAGAAAATACTAGTGTCTATTCCACAGGTGCCCAAAATATTCTTAATCCAATGACTAATCCGTCTGGCTGGAGGCGGCATGAATTGGTTTTTTAAGAGTTAAAATTAATCTTTCTTCTTTGTCTGGTCGTAACGACATAGTTACTTTTAAATATTCAATAATTGTAGAAGCTAAACAGAGTTCGGGTTTTTCCTTAAAAAATGGTAAAATTAAAACTGGTTGGAGTTTGTTTCTTCCCGATGTTTTAATCTTTTCTATTATAAAAACTTGCAAATTATCTTTAGTTTCTTTAGTATGTTTAATATTGATTTTTGCCAAGGTCTTTATTCTCTGTGCGGATATTAGGGCCAATAATACTACCATGTTAAAAGTTAATTGTTTTAAGGATATTTTGTTTAAGGGGTACCATTCCGCCATTTTAATTAATACTGGGTGAGGATCCCATGTAAAATTATATTTAGGTTTTGAAGGATTACTATTATACATTCCTTTTAAAATTGTTTTAATAATATACTGATCTTCGTCTTTAAAAGTATCATTGCTAAGGCTGACTTATGAGTGTTAATATTAGAATAAGATATTCTAGAATTGAACACCTCTGTCAAGAATGATATGACTTCCTGAAGACTATATGAAAAAGGGTCAAGTAGATTCTTACCACAGTAATTCCACCATTTTTTAAAGATGCAGTCGTACTGTCGATGGGTGCTTTCATTTATTGAACTAAGAATGGCCTTTATACTAACTTCAAGGACGGATCTTTTGAGAAAAGATGTCCTGATAAACTCCCTGCCACCAGGATGAGGTTTTCTGAAAGGAGACAACAATAAGTTTTTGTTAGGCCCAAATTAAAGGGGTTCACAGGTAAGGAGACTTCGGAATAAAGGATACCAGGGTTGACTCGGCCATCTAGGAACTATCAGAATTCCAGATGCTTTATCGTTAATAATCTTTTTTATGGTTTTGTTTATAATACTAAAAGGGGGGAAAGCATAGAAATAACGATCTGCCCATGTTACAAGAAAGGCATCAACCGCAATGGAATCTGGGTCCGGTTTCCATGAGATATATAAATTGCATTCTGCATTTAGTTTCGAAGCAAATAAATCTATTTCTGGGGGTTTAAAAATATGACATATTTTCGCAAAACATTTTGGCGAAAGTTCATATTCGGTCTCAAATTGAAGACTTCTGGATTCAAGATCTGCTATTGTATTATGATTTGTGTTGATATAGGATGCGAAAACGTATAAATTTCGAAGCTCGCAATATTCCCAAATTTCCTGAGTAATCTTGTTTAACTTTTTATATCTTATACCACCCATTTTATTTATATATGCTATTGCTGTAGTGTTATCTGCCCTAAGCAATATGTTTATATTCTCTACATGTTTTGTAAAAGACTTAAGAGCATTAAATACTGCCTTTAATTCTAAAATATTTATATGGCAAGTTTTCTCATTAGTATTCCAATATCCTCTCGTACGGATAGAATTGCATACGGCTCCCCACCCATTCTTCGATGAATCCGAGAAAATTTCTAATTGATATTTCGTTTCATTAATATTAACCCCTGAATTTTGATGTACCTTGAGCCACCACAAAATATCCTTCCTAATAGTGGAAGGAACCTCAATCTTTTTATTATAATTGTTTTTCCCCCTCCTAAGGGCTAAATATTTTGCCCTTTCTGACAGTTTTACGTGTGCCCAACCATATTTTGTTGCTGGACATGCTGCCACTAGAGCACCAATATAAGTTGCCAGATCACAAATAGAACAGGACTTTCGATTGAGAAATTGAACAGAGGTTAACAAAATCTTTTCTTTTTTCTCGAAAGGTAACGACATATTTATTGTAACAGTATTAAAATTAAAACCTAAAAATTTACATTGCTGTGTGGGAGATAATATACTTTTCTCTTTATTTATAACGAAACCTAATGATGTTAGCAATTGTACAACTTTGTTAGAATTTTTAATACCTTCTGCATAAGTTGACGTAATTAATAAAATATGATCAAGATATCCCACACAAACGATACCTAAATTTCTTAAGTACGTAAGGGCTGGTTTTAGTAGCTTGGTAAAGACGTAGAGTGCAATAGAGAGCCCAAATGGTAAGCAATTAAAGGAGAACAGCTGTCCATCGTATTCAAATTTAAGATATCTTTTATACTGATCCTCAATATTTACTGAATAATAAGCATTCTTTAAGTCAATCTTGCACAAAAAACTATTTTCGTGAACTAAATCTTTAACACTTCTGTAGTCCTCTAATTTAAAATGCGGGGGATCTACTAAAAAGGTGTTGAACTCTTTAAGATTTAATATAAATCGTAAAGACCAATTAGGTTTTTTGACTATAAAAAAACTGGAAATAAATTGATTTCTCAAGATGAGACTTAGATATAGCACCAATATCAAGAAGGTCAGCAATAGTCTGCTGAATTTCTTGATGTGAAAACTGAGTAACAGGATTTCGACACAATTTACTTTGTACAGGTATTTTACGTATAGGAAGTCTGTAACCTTTAACCCATTCTAAGATTAGAGGATTTTTTGTAATATTTTGCCAATTACTATAAAAGTTACTTAGACGACCAATATTATTTACCTCGACTACTTCCTGTAATCCGATCTCTTCCAGTTCCTCTTCAGCTTCTGGTCCCTTCTGCTCCCCTCCGCCTTTTTTCGGTGACTGAATTTGAACCGCTTGGCTAAAAAATCCGAAGTCGGACAGTTTACGAAAGACGGCTTCTTCGATAGCCCTGAATTTAAACTTGTGCTTGGATAAGATCTGGTTTTGATCTCTGCGCTGACCTTTTTCAATTCTTGAGCAGATTTAATATGATTTGATAATTCGTCCCCAAAGAGAAGGCCATCAATAGGTCTGTCCATGACAACCTTTCTAATATTGGTATTAATGGCATTTGATAGTCCATATCTTCTATGCTTAGACAAAGAATGTATTACATCTGATAATAATTTTGATCCATTCGCTAGGTCTGGCAAGTGGTTGTTTGTTTCTTCTGAAGGATTTGAAAAATAAAAATTCATTGGAGCAGCAATAGCCGACACTGCTGCCGCAATTTGTTCCTGAATTAGTGACAAAAAATTATCCTGCTTAAGTAGGTTCTCCGCGAGACAAGCACTTATTTCGGAGTTAAGCTTGGGTGGTGAGAGTCCCTCTACATTACCAGGTCTAGGATATTTTTCGATAAGGGATTTCCTATCATTCTTATCCACACCATTCCTACAGAATGTTGTCCACCTACTGGCGATCTCTGCATGTACTTCTGGACCGAAAGCACTCACTGTTAGTGAGTTATTTCCAAGTATCTCAATTGGAATAACTGTCTCCTGGCCCGTTTCTGGAGGTGGTACAGCTACATCTACGTTTGCTTGTACTTCCGCCCCACGTTCTTGATGACCACTGTCAGAACTACTTGATGAGCTAGATGAATCAGAGTACGAATCATCCGACTCACTTGAGCTATCTTTTCTGCCTGAAACAAAGGCTCTATTTATAATAATTAATATTAATAGTAATTATTAATATTAATTATTAATATAATAATTAATAAATAGCCATTTTAATAATTTATTTGAAAAAGTCTTTACTCATAGGACAATAACAATGTTGCTCGCCTATGAATCGACCTAAAAAAAACTGTATAATTTAAATCATTCATCACTAAAGACTGCAATAAGCCGTTGTTTATTTTTTGTACCTGCCATAAATATTTACGGCTCCTCTGACCCTTGCCTGTGTGAGATAAGAGCATGAAATGTTTCAGCTTTATTCTCAGGGTCACACCGAAAAATCCAATAATGGAATTCGGGAGGACATAATATTTTTATTGTATAAAAATGTGGCCATCAAATATATTTCAATCAAATAAATCCTGATTCTAAACACACAGGTGTGTGTATAAAATCTTTAAGAAAACGTATATACACAACAATAGTGATTAGATAATCACCTAATATAAAGCTAAAACAAAGGTATGGATTAGTATTTTTACTTACGTTTGTACAACTTAAGCTTCTTATTAAGCTTTCTCATCGTTCGTTGAATTTTCTTCAAAAACTCATCACTTTTACGTTTAGGCATTTTGAACGCACTTTACGATAGGATACGACACGATACAATGAATAGGCTTGCAGCAGCGAGGCCCGATGTGGCCCGGTATGCTTAGTCAGCAAGGCAAAAAATTGTTATTTTTCTTTGAATGTCGTAGATAGGTTAGTCGCGCTGCAACTACAGGGTGTTTACAATCTGAGACGAGACTGCGAAGTATAATTACACATAAACTAGAGAAATACATATAAAACTAGAGAAATACATATATACAGAATCATTCAATTCTATAGACTTAGTCGAATTCGATACATCGTGGATTCGCCAATGACATCCATTTTTTATTTTCTAAAGAAGTACCATTTTTGAACGAAGTCTTAGCTTATACTGATAGAATTTAGGGACTAAATCTGGAACCTGTACTTTGAAACCGTATCGCTATGGATTCGTTCAAAATATAGAATCATCCAATAGCCATTAGTGGAGTAGTTACCTCTTAACTGTATTTGAGCGTTCGTTCTTTGTGGATATTTAAGTAGATAAAACACAATTTGCACGATTGCTACTAGAGCGTTCTGATTTTCCAATATTTATAAAATCTTCCATCCCTACTACATTAGCGGTTTATATTTGTTAATATTTAACAGGAGGTGAGACAAAGACCATCCGCTATCCCTTTCCTCGAATTTACTTGCTTTTGTTACTAGGTCTTGTTTAAACTTATCAAATATTTCTTCGATGTCAGTGTTCATATTAATAATTTGGAAGATAAACGAACAATCGATTTTTAAACGCTGTTTTTACGATTTTTGTTTTCTTTAATTTTTCGTAAAAACAACCGCTTATAGAACGATTTTCTAAGTCATTTAATAGATATGTGGTAAAATTACTAATTTTAACTTTAGCTATTCTAAAAAGCTCAGTAGTCCAGTTCGGCGGATATCTTTTTTGAAAAACATGTTTATATTTACTTATTCGAATATCTTTTTAGGTTAATCCACTTGTGGTTTTCGTTTAAAGTAAACGGTTTAAATAGCATTTATTTAATAGTTCGAATTACTCGTTCTAGGATAGAAGCTAAAACACCAAATGGAGGTACTATAGTTATGGATTCCATATTTCTTCATTCGATTTTGAAACTGCGAGTTATACTATTTTTTTCTCATTATCAGAAATAAGCTTCTTTGAAATTCGGTTTGAAGTTTTCGGTATACTTTCTATGGCTTTAGTCACATCATCAGATTTTCGTTTTTTTAGGTCTAGTCCAAAGATATTTTGAAAATTGTTCTATCAAATAATCAACGTACTGCTTGTTTACAGTATCATTTCCTTGACAGGTACTTTAATATTACTCACTTTTACGATTTGCAATATTATAATCCCCATCGTTCGTGAAAGATATCACCGACTGAATTTGAATATGCTTACGAGTAGAAAACAACGAGTGTCGGAACTTGTTCATAGTAATGAATAAAAATCTAAGTTGTCTATTTATCAAACTCGATCACACCAAGCTCTTCTAATTCTTCGAGAATTCTCATCTCATTTATTTTTTCCGATTGCAACTTCTGGGAAAACAGAAAATTAATGCGTGCTAGAATCGATGATAACTGCTATGTCAACACGACTGGAGATAAATATTTCTACTATAAAGTTTAGAGTTAAGCATGTTTATCCAAACTATTCTTTAAAATTAAAACTGTTTGAGAAAATCGCAAAGAATAAACGTGTTCTGATGGTATTTAGAAGCTGGGAAAGTCATGAACTTCTAGCGCTAACTAGTACAAACAGAACTGTGAAATCTATGCTCGAGAGAGATCGATACTTTATTATGTTTTTCCAAAAGGAGCGAAAAAATAATTTCAAAAAATATTTGTTACTCTGATAGTTTGAATATTACGGATAATAAGCTACATTTCTACTACAACTTAGAACTTTTTCAAATCGATGCATATCTGTATACAAGATCAAGCTCTCAAGAATGCTACAGTTGATCTAATGTTAGAAATCGGAGGTAATGTAATGATGATGTAATCAGTTGCTCACTGCCTAAATAAAAACTTAGATTTTCAAACACACATTTCCATATAGTGACTTAAGCGAGTCGCTAAAGAAATGTGCGAATTAATTTTTTTATAATGTTTAATATGATATATAATATATAATCATGGGATTCATTATGGCACTGTTTCTACAGATCATAATCAGCTGTATCAGTTACTTATCCAAAAAGATATTTTTTGATTAAAGCACTCTCTGATGTAAAGTTAGAAGCTCCTCATAATATTAGTGTGGAATTCTCTATGGGCAGTTTCATAGTGTTACTGAATATTTGTTGATGTAGCGTTATATATATAACATTTTATGGTAAAACACATTTAGGTCTTGGACGTCTCTGTTTAGATTGACGTTCGGTTTATTTTTATGAATGTGTGTCATTTCGAGAAAAAGTCTTCTAGTTTCGTAGTCCAATATTTTAAAATTTTGAAAATAAAAGTTATGACCTTTGAAGTGATGCTTCGCTAATCCTATTTTTGGATTGTCTATATTTTGATGTTACAATCCCGCTTGTGTTCGCTTATGTACGGATTCACAGCTACCACAGGGGATTTTATAAATGACATTACTTTTAAAGGATTTATTTAGAGGATCTTTTATTGCTGAGAATAAATTTCCAACTGTTTTAGTATTATAAAAAGAAATTTCAACATTTCATGATTTTAATTTTTTACTTAAAGGTTCTGGAATATAAATTTTATTAAGTACTATATACAAAATATATACTAAAAATAAAATTTAATTTAAAAGATCAAATATAAAAAATTACATCCAAACCTGTTTCATTCTCGATAGTTTCTAACAAAGAAGTCGCATTACCTCTTTGATTAGCGAGGCTGCTCCTTTGGGTAATTAAACTTTTTTGCATCCTTGCACTATATTTGTGTGCTTATTTCATTAAGAAGCTTTTCTGCATTATTACAAAATGATTCAACTGCTCTTTCAGCGCTCGTCATTTTGTGACGGATGGACCTTATTTTCTTGGGTTAGGTTAACAATGAAAAAAAAAATTCTCACTTTAAATCAACGTTTCGCTTATTGTGTTGAGATTTCTCAAGATTTTAATGTCTCCTGATTCCTATTTTTTTTTTATTAAAAACACAATAAAAATATATACATACACGTAAACATCATTATATACATTGAGACGTTAAATGGCTTAAAATGACTAAAATTGTACACTTTATAATGAATGTAAAAACACATTTTTTAGTTAGTAGACACAAATTTAAAACACAAATATCTATTATACTTATAGTTTACGGGACGAAACTTTGTGTTTTTAATAAAAAAAAAACATTTAGGAATTAGAAGACAATAAAATCTTGAGAAAACTTAACATAATGAGCGAAAAGTTCCACATATAAATATATGGTTAAAGAAAAATATATAATATATATATATATATATATATATATATATATATATATATATATATATATATATATATATATATATATATATATATATATATATGGCCATTGAGCAGAGTTACTAACACAATGATTAAATTAATAAATATAATCACCTCCAAACAGGTATTTATATTGACTCCCAAAACCATTCATCAGTCGAAAGTCCTGTATCTATTTACAAAATGCTGATGATCGATGTTTTCCACTTTGTATTTTGCTTTTACAAAATATCAATCTGAAATCTTCATACCAAGATCCCAAGTATGTGCTGAACCTAAAATGTATTCAGTTTCCGATGACTGCAGGTCAGATCCCTCGTTTTTAAGAACACTAATTTATCTGTAAATGTTTATAGATGGAAAAAACATCTAAAAATAATTTTGAAGTTCTTTTGTATTGCAAAGAAAATGATAATGCACATGAGAATGTCTTATATCTCTATGTATAGATTAAGAACCTATCGCTGTTATTGTCCAAACAATTCAGCAGATGTAAGTGGAAAAAATATACCTGTGATCATTTTCTGCATTACTTCTATTCTGCAGAGACACCAAGGAGTGTATGGATGTTTAGAAACAACAGTGAAAGTGTTGTTTCTAAACTTCCATCAAGAGAGCATACCACATTAAAATGATATTTACATTTTAGGTTCCTTATGTTAGATATACCAATACTGAATGTTTTTTTTAATTCCAGAAGAAGATGGATTTCTCAAAAAAAAAAGCAGAAAAAAAGCAAAAATATGTGCCTTTTAGTGTGGGGCACTACGTAAAATGTTCATATGATTAATTCCCTGTCATTTTATAAATCATATATGGGAAAGAATTGTATGCAATGGTTTGTTAAGAAACTGCTGGACTTAGATGGAGAGATAGTCTTTTTATGTGACATGCCCATGACCCACTTTCAACGAAGATAATAGAAAAGTTCGCATTCAAGCTTTGCCATATACAGTGTGGACCATTTTGGTGCATGTATTGGGATCTCGGAAACTATAAGAGATACAAAAATGATTAAATGGGCAAAGTTTTACATAATTTAATCCGTAATTTAAGCTTTTAAGGTTTTTGGTTTTTGAGATATTTTGAAAAAACTAAAAAGTGGCATTTTCTGTAAAGCCCTGTAACTTCTTTATTTGTATTTTGTTTCAAAATCTATGAACACTTTTTCATAGCCATTTTTTGTTTAGAAAACGTTTATTGCATTAGATTTTAATTCCGACGTTTCGGTTATCCTTCACCATCACCGACTTTATTTTTTCTTATGGACGCCATTTTGGATTTTTGTCTCTTTAAAATAAGCAAGAAAAATCCTATTCATTAATGTATAACAAGCTTATATTTCCTAAAGAAAAACTGTTTGATTTATTGACGTTTTCAAAGTTTGTATGTTAGTTATTTTCTGTTATTATACTCTGCGTTATACCAACGAAGAGAAATTTGATATGCTGAAGTGTTAAAGTGTAAAAATAATAGAAATGCGGTTATAGCCTTAAATAATTACGCTGATACTTACCCAGAGTGGCAACAACCAAACCAAAGGTAGTTTTCAAAACTTGTGGTTAATTTAAGAACGTGGGGAAGTTTCGAACAGTCAAGGCCTGAAAAGTATAACAAAGACAATAACAGTCGTGACAATCAAGTTATAAATTACTTTACCGAAGACCCAACTTCATCGACAAGAATAAGCAGTACAGAGCTAGACATTCCTAGGATACCACTTATACCATTGTTCAAGGGCTCATTGAAGGAGATTTTCTAAGGCGGACTTACTTTTTGTAACTGGAACATTAACAAATGCCAGGAAAATGTAAATTTTAGTAGTGCCATTATATGGGCTGACGAAACATATTTTAGTAACTGTGGAACCTTTAACAAACACAATCGTCACCATTGGGCGCAACAGAGAATCCTAGATTGTTGACACAACGTAGGTTGCAAACTCGATTTGGCATGAACGTTTGGCGTGGTATTTACGGTAAAATAGTTTTTCATATTAGCTGGTTTAACTGCTTTATACATAATCTTATATTTTCAGGTAATCGACTTATAAGCCCATTTTTTTTACCAGCATACTTTAACTGGGGAAAGATATTTAGATCTGCTAGAAAACCAAATTCTAAAAGCAATTAAAGATGCAGCACAATACGAATTTCATTATGTTTGCTTTCAGCAGGATGGCTGCCCAGCCCACAATTAAAAGGCTGTCAGAGATTTATTAAGAAGAACTTTTGGGGACAAATTAATTTCCAATGGTGGTCCTACATCACGGTCTGCTAGGTCGCCAGAGATAACACCCTTCGATTTCTTTTTGGGGGGGCACATTAAAAGTGAAGTTTTTGAATTTGGACCTCCCGAGACATTGGCCATACTCGAAGAGAGAGCTCAGGACGTGTTTGCTAATATTAACAGAAACACACTTAGCAAAGCGACAAATAGTGTTTTAAAAAAATGACGTGCTTGCGTCTCTAAAAATAGACAGTATTTTGTTTAATATACCAAATATTGTATTTTTTTGTGTACATGTGTATGTTTCTAGTTAAAGCTTATTATTATTTTTCCGTATTTCTTGTGATTACTACGTTAAATATTTATTAAATATTAGAAAAAAATATTGTTACCGTGGCGATCCAAAGCATACTAGAATAAAATCGATTTTTGTATATTTTGGGGCTTTTTCTTTAGGAAATCTAAACTTGTTATACATCAATGAATAGGATTTTTCTTGCTAATTTTAAAGAAACAAAAATACGATATGGCGGCCATAAGAAAAATAAAGCTGGTGATGGTGAAGGATAACCGAAACGTCGTAATAAAAATCTAATGCAATAACCGTTTTCTACACAAAAAATTTCCTTCCTTGATTCCAATACATGCATCACTAAAATGGCACACACTGTATGTGAGAAACCTTTTTCATCTGATACTTGAACGAAAATGGGCGGGCATATGGTGAATTTAAATGGATTTTAGAAGTGGATCTAGATATTCCATATGAACTACGGGACAATTTACAGATCTTCCACCTTGTCCCGTGCATCGTGAACCTACATGTTCTAACGCTAAAAAGCTTTTGGCAACGTTGCATAATAAGACTGAAAATATCACTCATTATAGGAACTTAAAATAAGCTTTGGGATACGGACTAAAATTAACAAAAAATCACCGAATCCTTTCGTTTAAGCAAGTACCATGGTTAAGCTTAATTAAACTTAATATCTTGATTGACTGGATCGTTACTTGATGAAAATCCATTATGTAAATAAAACACTTTAAACTGTTTTGGATTTTCAATTTTATTCACAACTTGTGACATATGTTTCGTTAACACTGTAGCTTTGTCAGACAAACGGTATTTAAACTAGCTTCTATTCAAATACTGCTTTCCTACATAAAATAAATTAAAAAGTTTTGCTTATTAAGGCTGATTACTACTTAAAAGTTTTTTTTTATTACATTAGTGCAAACTATGAGAGCTTGACGTTTTTCTTAGGTAGTTATGTTTTCAACAATGGATATAATAAAACTATATATTTTTGAGTGGACTTAATATAAACAAAAAACAGCATATTAAGAAATAAAACAAAGATAGTGGTTTATTTTATTTCACACATCCCTTTACGTTATTTAAGTATTTAAAAATCAGTCGTTCTCCTTCATATAATATGCATCAGGACGTTGCTGTTTAGGTTGTATATGTCTCTATGTTTAATAATATTACTTAAATGTGATATGTTAGTTAGAGATAAAAACATATACCTAAGTAAAGTTGTTAGAAAGGAATACACTGTCTCGTTTGGCAGGATTCTTGTCAGTGTTCTCGGTTGTATTTAAAGAGGAGGTTATCAAACCTTGTATTTTTATAATCAGCAAGAAGATGCCTATTGATTGAAATATTATAGAGGGGGTTCCATTTAAAATAACAATAACAAACATAGAAAAAGACTCCCAAGTCTCGGTCTCATTAAATTATAATTTTACAATTTACAACAAACGTGTTTCGCCCTTTCGAGCAATATCAGACCTACAAACAACAGAGAGAACCTTAGTAAATAATCACACTCACAAATCCTAAAACAATAACTTACAAATAGAATAAAACACACTAAAGCACAACAAAACAAACAACTACTTATACATATTTGATTAACATTAAAATGAGGTTAAGTCTCACGTGAACAAACAAAATAAAATATTAAAAAAGATTCATGTCTCTAGGCGGGATCGAACCTGGACCGCCTGAGTAGGACGCCGAAGTAATTACCCACAGACCACTGGACTAGTCAAAGAAAATAACCAAAAACTCTCACTCTATGAGTTAATGAATGAAATGAAGGTTGCCTACAATTATTATTTCATTAAATTGTTAAATATTAGGGTTGGTTCGAAATTAAAAACATCGTTAACGCAAGTGAGAATAAGACTTTTTATAGCTTTGGTTATTTCCATTTTTTCTAGAAGGTCAAGCTTTTTCCCCTTTGGACATTCATGTAAAACATCAACGTCAGAAGTGGAAAATTCTTGACCTGACTCCAACAAATCATTGGCAAAAGCTGAAGCAGTCTCAGTTACATCCGTATTTCTGAATTTGTTGACAAGGCTTAAATATTCTCTCACCCTTGTGGAAATTTTTCGACCTGTTTGTCCCACATAGGTCGTGGAACATTCACTACAATTTAGTGCATAAACCCAGATCTGGACAATTTATCGGTTGTGTCCTTTGTCTTACTAAAAGTCTCTTGAGAGTATTTACTGTTTTGAATGAAATATTGATATTTTTAATATTTTTAAAAAATTTAGCCAATTGGAGAGAAATACTTCCGAAAAAAGTAGTGCACTTGAAAAAATTTGGCTCATCCCTAAGCTTTGAATGTATGACTCTATATGACATTTTGTACTAGTAGTTATAATAGGGGAGCGCCTCCTCCTCCTCCTCTTCCTCTCTCTCATGTCCCTCATTCTTAACTTCCTCCCCTTTTATTCTCATTCGCATCATATTTTTAATTTTTTCTCTTTGTTCTCCCACATTTGATTTTGCATTCTTAAGTCTTATAAATAGGTGCATCAAGATCATTTAAGTATGTTAAGGTACGAGTGACTGTTAAAAGAAAAAAATCTGTTGAATAAATCTATTAATAATAATATTAAAATAAAATGAGTGAATCAGTTGGAGAAAGAAATCGATCCATTCCGCTTCAGACAATTAGCCTCGAAGAAATTATACCAGGAGTTCAAGAAGAAAATATACCATTAGTTCGAGAAGAAAATAATGGGATTGTTTTAAAAAATTTGAACAAAACTGAGAGTGAAGAGAAAAAAGTGTTTTGTGCTATTTGTTTTGAAATAATCGAATATTATGATTCATGTAGACCAAATACATGTTCCCACATTTTTTGTTTAAAATGTATTTTAAGATGGAATGATGAAAATGGTTGTTCTATAATGGTAAACAATTGTCCTGTATGTCGCACTAGATATTACTATTTGGTACAAATCTTCAAAGATGTAATTAGACATCATTTTGTTGTAATTTTAAAAAGAGGATAATATTTTTTTTATAATTTGTGTTTGTGAAAACTCTGGTAACAAATAATTTTGTAAAAAAAAGTAAATGTAAATATATATAATAATTGACACACATTTTTTCCTTTTCCTATATTGAAACGACAACAATGATCTAACAAGTTTTTTAATACATACTAATTTTCACATTACATAACAAAACAATTGCTATGGGTTTACACAAAAAGTGCCACGCCCTAAAATGGCACCACTTTTGCAAATGGAAGCTTAAATTTTCTTATGGGAATTTACATGTAAAAATGACGGTTTTGATTGTCGGACCGGCATAGCCTAATCTACTACTTTTTAATTATACTAATAATATTAATATAATTTGCATCAAGTAAGAGAAAACTCAATTGAATACAGAAACAAGCGTTAACAAAATGTTATATGAGTGCTTCTAGTGGCAGTTGACATAATCGACACTTTTTTACATATGATTAGCTATTTCATTTACAAATACAGTGTCAGATGTTAGAATAAAAAGAAGTATTTTGCATATAGCACTGAAAATATATAACCGCTTATAGTAACAGTTGACATTTTTTAAAATTAATATTGTTGACGTATTCTACTTATTATCTTTACAATTTATGTTTAAAATTAATATTTTTGACATTATCTACCCATTACGTTTATAACCTATATTTAAAATTAATATTGTTGAAATAATCTACACATCACCTTTACAAACTATGTTTATTATTAATATTTAACAACATAATCTTCTATCTCTTTTTTTTCATTTTTATTGCAGTAAAAGCAAGCATGTTCAGGAATTAGTAGAAAAAGATGTATCCTACAAATAGCACAATGTAAATCAGAAGCACTAACAACATAAGCTCTTTTGTAGTGGCAGCTCACATGATCGGACTCCCCTCTCCGTAAATATCTCATGTGAATTGCACTACAAGGAAGGCAAATAGCAAATGTTCCTAGTCTTCGACTTTCAATTTTAGAGTAGCTTTGTATAACACATACATCTTTTTCTTCAAAATTATTAAATAATTCACTAGCCCTAAACTTGCTTACTTTTACGTCAGCCTCGGTTCCTAAATTTAGCAGTTGTCCATCCATGTCCACTCCTTCGTCAATTTCCTGATCATCTTCCTCCATCTCTTCTTCTTCCTCCTCAATATAATTAATGTCGATGTTAAACAAGAATGATCTTCTAACAAGCCTAGATGATTTGTCCAAAAATGAATGTTTATAAGTGATGGAATCGCCTTCCAAGTTAATAAAAATGTCTTCTCTTTCTTCAATTTGAGCGGCGTTCTCCACATTATTTTCTTCAATTTGGTCAGCGTTTCCAATCATATTTTCTGCCATCGTTAGGAGCTTTAGATTTAGATAGATATATTTGATAAAAAACAATTTTGGTTATAGGTTATAAATAATATCGACAACTGATATTACAGCGAATGATACTGTATGATCGTCGAGTGGATGTTCTTAAGTATATATCCCATCGACCACCACTTTTACTACCTGCAATACTTAAGTTTTTTTTTTTTTTCGCTGTCCCTTTCCCTGTCAGTTTCCTCGGGGGGGGGGCAAGGGGGGCTTCGTCCCCCTCCCCGCTCCGCCAACCCCCCCATAAGGAAGGAGACCCCCTTAAACCCTCCCTTAAACCCCCCCTCACCCTCACCTTATCTTCTTTCTCTCCCTTCCTTCTTTCTCTTTTTTTATATGTTTCTCCTTTTTCCTTCCTTCTCCTTTTTCCTTCCTTCTCCTTTTTCCTTCCTTCTCCTTTTTCCTTCCTTCTTCTTTTTCTTTCCTTCTCCTTTTTTCTTTTCTTCTTTTTTAATCTAACCTAACCTAACCTAACCTAACCTAACCTAACTTAACCTGAAGAGGGTAGCCCGAAATTGGGAAACCGGGATTTGAGTCTCGGAAATTCAGGGGTCCGGGGGGAGAGGGGAAGGGGGGGAGGGGGTAAGGTTGTTGATCGGCTTGGAAAAGTGGTTTTTAGAGATTGTCGTTCAACTTTAAGTAGGACACATGTGATTAACTTTTGCATATAAAATCGCCTCAGCGAAGAGACGAATGCAATTGATTTCTGCATTCACACTGTGCAGAGCTCGCGAGTTTTCTGGTGTTTACATTGTGTCTATTTGGTAAATTTTTATTTTTATTTCTAACATTTTTATTTGGCAAGATTTAATTCTTATATATATATTGGTGACATTTTTATGTACATTTGTGGCATTTTTATTTGTTATTACGATTTTTTTCATAATGGACAATTTTTTGGCATCGAGTAGCAAAATAATTGACAATGACTTTGACTTATACACATGTACTCAAATGCAAAATTTTGCAAACCAACAAAACAATGAAACAGACGTATTTACAACTAGTCAACAACAAACTATTCAGGACTTGAATGAAATTATTTACAATAGCCAAGTTCAGAATAATGCCAACAAACACAACAACGAAAAATATTTATTTACAGCTACTCAACAACAAACTCTTGACGATCTTAATGACATTATTGACAACAAAACGGACTTAATTACAACAAAAACTAAACAAACTCTTAAAGAACTGAATGACATTGACGAAACTCAAAATTCTAGCTATGAGGATATTGTTTGTTTTCAAAAATCTAATCCAAATTATTTAACATTAAAATCGCCAATTAATTCTCCGAGACCAATTTGCTCTCCCTTTTTGTTTAGTGAAAATTCTGATTCGGAAGAAGAACAAATTGATCAAAATTTAAGTTTGGCTATTTGTCCTTCTAATTCACCATATGATATTGTAAATTCTGATTCGCAAGAAAAACAAATTGATCAAAATTTAAGTTCGGCTATATCTTCTATTAATTCACCATATGGTATTGTAAATTCTGATTCGCAAGAAAAACAAATTGATGCAAATTTAACTTCGGATATTTCTCCTAATAATTCACCAGTTGAACAAAATTCAATTTCGAAACCATCATTTATCATTAAAAAAAAATTTAAAATTAATAAAAAAAATAAAAAACAAATAGCAAACCTTAAGTGTCTGGGTTTCGCTATTCAAAATTTAACTAATTTGATCACAATTAAAAAGGGAGACGAAAGTACGGTGAATTATGTTAAACAGGCCTTTGACTCATAAAGTCAATTAATTGCTATTGCTTTTTTCAAAATTTGACTATAACTAAATAAAAATGCACCATATTAATTTTATTATTATACAAAGAACTTCAAAAATGCAATTGCTTTTTTCAAAATTTGACTATAACTAAATAGAATTGCACAATATTAATTTTATTATTATTATTATGCAGAAAACTTCAGAACTGCATAAGTGTGTAACATGTAATAAAGTCTTCACTAGAAAGGATAATTTACTGCGACATATTAAAAAACATGTTAACGGAAATTCCACAAAACTCAACAGTTGGTTGAAAAAACCAAAGCTTGTTAAAGGTAAGAACATTTTATTTTTCATGTTATATTTTGTAAAATATTTTTTTCTTAATTTATAGATTCTACAAATATTGTAAAATATTGTAAAGAATGCAAGAAAAATATAAACCAAAGTCTATGGGGTGGACATCTTCGATCTAGTGTGCACAAGAACAATTCCAAAATAGGCTTGGAGGAAGGTGTTGAAATTATCAAGTCAGCATTCAGGGAACGAATAATATCTTATAGGATTTCCTCACACCAAAACTTCATAAATGTGAAAGAATATTTTCAACATTTGGAATACAAAATTGCACATCTAATAGATCAAGAACTGCAGAAACATAAATGTATCAAGCTAAATATGGAACTGTTCGGTTTCTATTTTAACCCCAGCAGCGACAGCTATGATGTCAAATCTTTTAATGCGCCGTTCCAAGTCATTTGCCAGGGATATCAGAAAAAAGAACTGTTAGAGCAAATCTGCACCATTATTGACCAGAAAGCTGACGAATTTGCAGAAAGAGATTCAGGTAAAGAATTTATTTTCGATTTTACAACAGCAACAAAAAAAGTAATTTTTTAATTTTTACGTTGCAGGATGGGCTTTGATGAATTTACTTCATTTGGAAATTAATGTTAACAAGCACAATCCGCTGAGAGCCTCATCTTTTATCGAACTTCCTCAAGAGATCAAGAGACGTCAAGCTGTGATCAACATTAGGAATGATGACAACTTTTGCTTCGCCTGGGCAGTTGTGTCTGCTCTTCACCAACCAAGCGGATTAGATTTTGAAACTTCATCCTACCCACACTACTCTTCTGTTTTGGATATGTCAGGTATAGAATTTCCAATGTTGCTAAAGAACATTAAGATTTTTGAAGAAAAAAATAACATTTCTATTAATGTATATGGATTAGAAATTATAAATCCTAAAAAGGGGTATGAAGTAATTGGTCCACTTTATTATTCATCGAATAAAAAAAATCAACATGTCAATTTATTGTTAATAAGTGATGATGATGAAAAAACTTTTCATTATTGCTATATTAAAGATTTATCAAAACTAGTTTCTGCAGAAATTTCTAAACATCACGGAAAAAAATATATTTGCGATGGTTGTTTACAATATTTCCCTACAGAAGAAAATTTATTACAACACAATAGCTATGATTGTGATCATTTACGAATTAACCTACCTTCTAAAGAATTAATAAAAGATAAGTTTGGAAACTATTCATATGATAATATTTTGAAATTTGTAAATTATCATAAACAAATGAAAGTTCCTTTCGTGGTGTATGCAGATTTTAAATGCATTTTAAAGCCTTTAAATAATGACAATGTTGATAAAAATCCTAATACTTCATACACCTTAAAACAATATGAACATATTCCACATTCATTTGCCTATTACATTAAATGTTCCTCCGACGATAATTATTCTAAATTTGAAAAATATAGAGGTCAAAATTGTGATACATTATTTATAAATTCTTTAGAAAGAGATGTGTATAACATATACAATAAATATTTAAAGGCTCCTAAAAAAATGATCCCTTTGAACGAACTGGACAAAATTTATCATAACTATGAAAAAGTTTGTCATATTTGTAATAAACCTCTTTTAAATGACTGGGTTGCAGATCATTGTCATATAACCGGTCTTTATAGAGGTCCAGCTCATTCACTCTGCAACATAAATTACAGAATACCTAACTTTATTCCAGTTATATTGCATAATTTGCGTAATTATGATTCTCATCTATTTCTTAAAAAATTATGCTTAAACAAAGAACAACTAACAGTTATCGCACAAAACAAGGAAAAATATATTTCATTTGAAAAGCTTATTCATGTGGATAACTATTTTGATAAAAAGACAAAAAAGTCTAAGAAAAAAAATATATCATTAAGGTTTATTGATTCTTTTCAATTTCTATCCCATTCTTTATCAAAACTCTCTGAAAGCTTAAAAGATGAACAATGTAAGGAAATAAAAAAAATTTTCAATGATGAAGAAAGATTTAAACTTATTCGGCAAAAAGGTGTATTTCCTTACAGTTATATTGATGATTATTTAAAATTAGAAGAAACAACTTTACCTCAGAAAGACCCATTTTATAATACTTTAACGGATGAGCACATCAGTGATGCAGAATACCAAAGAGCTGTAAAGGTTTGGCAATTGTTTAAATGTGAATCTCTTGGTCAATACTCCGACGTTTACTTACTCTCTGATACTTTACTTTTGGCAGATATTTTTGAAAATTTTAGAAGCACTTGTTTATCCACATATAAGCTCGATCCAGCTCATTTTTACACTTTTCCAGGTTTATCCTGGGAAGCGTGATTGCGTTATACTGGAATAGAGTTAGAATTGTTAACTGATCCAGATATGATACACTTTTTCAAAAAAAGCGTTCGCGGTGGTGTGAGCTCTTGCATTTGTAGAAAATCTGAAGCTAATAACCCATTTCTTTTAAATTTTGATCCTTTAAAGCCAACTAAATACATAATTTATTATGATGCAACAAATTTGTATGGTTATGCAATGTCACAGCACATTCCAACGGGAGATTTTGTTTGGTTAACAGATAAAGAAATCAATGATTTAAATATTATGAATATTTCTAAAAAATCTAATAAGTTGATTTAGAATATCTACAAGTCTACATTCCTATCATAACGATTTTCCGTTTTGTCCAGAAAACTTTAAACCGCCAAATTCTAAATGCATAAAATTAATACCCAATTTAAATGATAAATCAAAATATGTTATTCACTATCAATTATTAAAACAATGTTTGGAACATGGACTCAAGTTAACTAAAGTTCATAGAGTTTTACAGTTTTCTCAATCTGATTGGTTGAAAAAATATATAGACTTGAATTCAAGATTAAGAAATGATTCAAAGAATGAATTTGATCGTAATACTTACAAGTTGGCAAATAATAGTATTTATGGCAAGACTATGGAAAATGTTGATAGGAGAATTGACGTAAGACTTGTTACAGAGTGGGAAAAAAATAGAAGAAAAGATGGTGCTGAGAATTTAATTGCAAAACCATATTTCAAGGACTTAACAATATTTTCTGAAAACTTGGTAGCTATTCAAATGCAAAAGATTCAAGTTACTTACAATAAACCAATATATGTAGGCTTCTCAATATTAGATATATCTAAAACTGTCATGTATGATTTCTTTTATAATTTTTTAAAATCTCTTTATCAGGAAAATATTTCACTTTTATACACCGATACCGATTCGTTCATTTTAGAAGTCACAACTCCAAATATTTATTCTGACATGATAAAAAATATTCACAAATTTGACACATCTAATTATGAATTTAATAATATTCATGAAATGCCTATTACAAAGTCAGTTATAGGAAAATTCAAAGATGAATATGCTGGTGAACCCATTACTGCTTTCTTTGGTACTGGAGCAAAAGCATATTGTATTAAAACGGAAAACAGTTTAACAAAAAAAGCAAAAGGTGTTAAAAAAAGTGCAATTAAAAAGCAGTTGGATTTTATTCATTATAAAGATGTTGTTGAAAATCATTCTAAAACCTTTTGTTCAATGTATATTTTTCGATCTAGACAACATACAATTTTTACAGAGTTAATTAATAAATTGGCTTTGAGTTCCGAAGATGATAAGCGGTATAAAATTCCCTATAGTTTTAATACATTAGCTTGGGGACACCAAGATATTGCTTTGTATCAATGGAAAGCAGAACATGAAGATTTAGATATATTTATGTAGATATTATAAGGTATTTAAATTTGTTGTTTTGGAAACCAAAGTTAGTCTTCATAAGTCTTTCACAAAATGTGCTTAGAAACTTTTGACAAAGAAATTGATAACAGTTATTTTAAAACATATGAAAAACGACTTTCCACTTTTAAAAAATGGAAAGGAAAATTGAGACCAGAAGTGTTAGCTGGAGCTGGCTTTTACTATACTTCAATCAATGATATTTGTAAATGTTTTTATTGTGGTATTGAAATTTTTGATTGGTTAAGTTATGATGATCCTATTGTGGAGCATAAGAAATTTGCTAGGAATTGTGATTTAAATAACTGTTTATGGAAAAATAGGAATCGAATAATTGTAACCATTCAAAATAAGTCTTCAAGCTACACATTTTATATAGTATTATTAATATCCTTATTTATGAACTTTTACATATATTTAAATTAAGTATTTTATTGTTATTTTTTTACAACTGCTTTTGCTTTCGTGGTGAAAGTATCTGCTTAATGTTAATAAATTTGGAATATAATTATTAATTTGTTTTAATGACTATCAGTAGATCTCAATTTATTCTTCTTTATTTTATTTTCCAAAATGTTTTTTATGTTCATCATCCCCCTGGCGTAACACAGTGTGAAATATGTTTTTCTAATAAAACAGACGTCACTCTAAGTAAATATTGTAAATTTATGAAAATTGGATTAATTAACAATAGTACAATTAGTTGGATGGAACGAATAAATGGAAATGAAAATGCAAGTAAATTTTTTAAAATTTTGTATCATTATCCAAATCGATCTATTTTTGATACAAATTGGATAGAAAGGTTAGAGTTTAAAAATAATCAGTTACAAATTTTAACCCCCAACTGTACCAATTATTATGACGGATTCAAAAATTATTACTTTTCCATCATTAGTGTTACATTAAACTTTGCATTATTTTTATACATTACCATTTTAATTATTTATCTTTATTACAAATTTCAAACTGGAAATCTATTTTTTCATTAATCCATTTTAATCGAAACTTTAAAGAAAGTGGGGATGAGAATATTTAAGTACAAGAATAACACAATATGTTTCAGTCTCGTTTAGTCATTATGAACAACGCCGTGGTTCATAAACCTTTGGAAACGCTTCTTAATTGAAAAATTTATTTTTTAAATAATTCTTTGTCAAAATTTGTTCTTGTTGGCATTAGTTTAAATGATTTTTCTCAAAAATTGTAATTGGTGGAAAAACTGGATTTTCAATCGCACTAACCGAAGAAAATTGGAAAGACATTTGTGTTCATCAAGGAATTATTGTAAACAATTTCTACTTTCCTCAAGTTGATCAAACCAGTGTGAATATAAACAAGATTCATCTGCAGGTTCAGAAAATAAATGATACCCCTGTTCTACAAATTACAAAAGGCCCACACTTCATATACTTAGGACAAGAGTCTTTGGACAATTTGTGGCGATTAAAGGAAATTATTGATTATAGATTGTCTATACTTAAAAGGCAAGAATTCAATACATATTTCAAAATAATATTTCAGCTGATTGTGGCGACTTGTGTACGCATGTTTATAATATAATAAGTCCAACAGAAAATCCTAACAGTGAAAATGTTTCAACTATGATGGAATTACTTGCTTTATATCCTGAACAAATGGAAAACAAATTGAAGCAAAATGGAACAAAACGAAAATATTACGAAGAAAACAATGAAAATGGATCAAAAAGAAAATATTACGAAGAAAACAATATCTTTTCTGGAAGAGAACAATAAGGTGCATGTGTTAGTGAAGTGGAGCTTTGCTTACAGACAAGCCCGTAGGAGTAACTTTCAGATGTGGTACTTAGATAGACTCCGTTTTGAAAAAAGAATAAATGATTGTAAACTTATTCTAGATTCGATATTATCTGAGGAACATAGAAATAAAATATATTTGACACGTTTTAATAAAAATTGTATTTGATGTTTTACTTAATAAAATTTTAGTTTAGTAAATGTGAATTTTATTTGAAATTAATTAGCACATTAAGACTTTGTAATTTGTATCAGCTAAAGCATAAAGTGAGGAACAGAAATAAAACAAATTTAAGTAAAATTTAATTTCAATTTAATTAAACAATATTTTTTTTATCAATCCATATATTATATTTTTTATCAAGTCTTAACCATTTCACATAAACTTTGTTTCCTTTCCTTCTCAAAATCTTCTCAATAAGATACACATCGGTATGCTTTACTTTTAGTAATTCTTGCTCATAAAAACCACCCAGAATGTCCTGATTATCTTCGTCTTGAATTAAATATGTCCAAGGGTTTGTCATCTTAACTTCTTTAATGTGGAATATCTCATTTGACCAATTTGGTGTGTAACCTTTTGAAAATGCCTCTCGATGCTTGCTTATTCGTACGTGATCACCCACTTTAAACTTTGGAGATTTTATATCTAACGTTTTAGCATGAGTAAATGCAGATTTCAAGATTCTATTTTCATTTGTTTTATTTACTTGTTTTGGCTTCATTCCTATTGAAGAATGTTTTGTATTGTTATAATCTTTTACAATATCCGCTAATATATTAAACCATTTGTAATTTCCTTGAATGCTAAATATTTTCCACATATTATTCTTTAAAGTCCTGTTCACTCTTTCTACTATACTCGCTTTCAAATTGGAAAACGTGCTATAATGGTTAATTCGAAATTGTTGCATCAAATTTTGAAAATTTACATTGAAAAACTCTCTCCCTCTGTCCGTTTGCAAGTTTTTTGGTGGAGTTTTGGCACTGATTAATATTTTTTTCATTGCCGCTGTTACGTCTTTTCCAGATTTAGATTTTACCGGTTCGGCCCAAACATACTTAGAAAATACATTTATGGTAATCAAGATATATTTAAATCCCTTATTAAATTTGGCATAGGGTAACATTTCAACCAAATCAGCTTGAAAAAGATCATTTAACCCTTTCACTACCACCCTTCTGCGTTTGTAGTTTTTTCTAGCAGGTTTATGTAATTCATTAACGACTTGTTGTTTAACGGTTGTCATGACAACAAACTTGTTTATTCAATTTTAAGGAAGTTCACTTTCTATGTTTTGTAATAATTCGAAATATAACTTTTATATGTTTTTTCCCATTCATTCAATTTATCAATTTGTATTGTATAACTTTTTTCATTTAAAATTTTACTAATTTTAGTAATCTCCTTTTCTAACGCATTAAAGGATTTTTTTATCTCTCCAGTTAAGAAAGTAGTTGATCTACTATCACTCTTTTTGAATTCCTCCTCTGTTTTATTTAATTCTTGTTCTAATTTCTTAATTACACTGGACATTATATTTTCCAAGGAAATATATTGTTGATTTTCTTCCAAAGTGAGTTGGTCAATTGTTCTACTGTTAAGAATGCTATTTTGATTTCTTTTTTTTTCATCTAACCTTTTTATAAAAGTTCTTAATTGTTTAATTTTTTCCTTGTGTTTTTCAATTATTACTTATCTTATATTTGTTTCCATTATTTTATTAATTTTGTTGATATCATCACTTAATTTTTTGTCTTCCTTTTTAACATGTTCATTTAAAAATTGCAAATCTTTACTTATTTGATTTAGCGTTAGCAACTGTTTATTAACGTTTTCAATTGAGGTTTAACATCCTTTAATCTGGTTTTCATACTTTAAAAAAATTTCATCAAAAACCTTAAGCTTTTTAGCAAAGATTTCATTATTTGTTTCATTTTCACCTAATCTCCTTTTTAAATTATTAATGTCACTTATTCTCTCTTGATTTTGTTTTGAAATATGGCGTCCAAATTTATCAACTGTCATGTTGAGCTTTCATTAAACAATAAATATGATTATATTTGATAGCTGTTATTTATAGTATTACTTTATCTTCTCTTAATTCTTCAATAATAGAGATAATCTCGTTACTATGAGCATTATTTCCCGCATCACTTGATGAAATTAATAAACGTAGCCTATCAACAATTTCGTTTACATTATTCCAGTATACATAGTCTGTATTTGATCTGTTTGTTTTCAAAATTAATCCCTTTCCTGTAGATTTGGCTCTAGTTGTTCTAAACGGAGGTTTTGGTTTGTTAAATGCTGTAACTAATCTTGGCAAGGTTTTTGTCTTTGTAATCCCCTTTCTTTGTAAATATGGTCCTATTATTGTAACATATTTGTGTGATGTATTTCCTTGAACTTGTTCATTTGAATCAAAATTCCTACGATATACATTTGTTTTAGCTAGAATGTTCATGTAATTATCTAAATCTTCCTTCTTATAACCTTTCGGTTCTTTTTTGAAAAGCAATTCGTATAAACCTGGCGTGCCTGTGTACGTTATTCCTCCCACTTTAATGTCTTTTCCAATAATTTCTACCGGTATCTGTGTTAAACCAAAAGAAAACTTATCCGTTTCGAGGTCATGAACTATTCCATAATAATGGTCAAATTTATGTTGTGTATCTTTCACACCCTCATCAATATATGATCTGGGTAATTCATGAAAATCTGCTAAGTAATCTTTATATGATGGTGTACCAACATAGGTTTGAATTGTTTTTCTAGTTTGTTCCAATATGTCTGACAAGTTTAAATTTGTTGTTGTGTCACTAGAAGGATCTGAAGTTTCTGCTATAACAGTTGATGACAATGGTTGTACTACAGGAGAGGAAGAAGTGATACTACTGTCATTTAAAAATGTTGGTAGTTCTGTAGGGAGTGACGGAGTTTTTCCTGTTTTCTGAATATTTTTCGTCGGAGTTGATGTTTTATAAAGCTTTGTAGGTGTTTTGAAATCTTCATACTTTGAAACTCTTTCTTCTTTTAAATCGAATGGTTCGGATTTACCAATACTTGAAATTAGCTGTTTAAGTGGTTGTGTTATTGGTCTATAAGTTTGTTCTAATTCGGACTGAGCAGCAGAAGTAGCTAATTTCAAGCTTTGATATTTCTGCTTCCCGGCTTGTCTCGATCTTATTAATTCTCGAGCTAAACGTTTATCCATGCTGTACAAGTTTTAAATGAAATAAAACTGCAAATTTTTTACTTTTATAAATATATAAAGGAATCGAATTTACTCCTATATCTGCCGTGATTTACTTCACAATCTTTGTCAATTACAAGAAAGCCATATGGATCCATCCAACAGTTAGCACAAATATTTTTAAACTGATCAAATGTCATATCCAATATACAGTGGTCATTATATATATGTTTTAAACTGAAACAGTCCTGTTTAAATAAAATTAATAAGTTTGCATTTTCTCGAATTAGACGTTTAAGGATTGAGGAATATCCTTGAAAAATAAAAAAACAATCGGTGTTTCTATGCCTTCCATGCGTGAAATAGTCCCTAATAATAGATTGATTATGACAAGGAATATCATCAAAAATGATAACGGAATTTGGCTTTATCTCATGAGGTGAAATAATGTTCTCATCGCTATCATATTCAAAGTATCCAATTTCTTTCATAGGTTTTAACAACTTTCTTAAATATTCATATTTTGGTTGATCTAATGACTTTGAATAAACATAGACATTTTCAAACCTAATTCCATTAGGATGCTCGAGCAGTGTAAGCATAACGTTGGTTTTACCGCTACCACTGCAACCAACTATAAGCCCTCGTTTTGAACCACCGCAAAATAAGTCACCATGCTTTCTCAACTGTTTACTTAAAATTTTTTCGTCATGATTATTTACTGGTAATGAGAATTTTTGTTTTTCAATCCTCATTTTTAATCACACTAGTAAATATTTTTAGCTGTAAAAGTATTTATACCAGAAAAATGTCAATGTGCTTTTAGTATAAAAAGAACTTCAATGACTGTGGGTCGCCATAAGTTGAAAAAAACTATTAAAACACGTAATAGAAAAGGCTCTGGTTTAGTAAATAAATTAATTAGTAAACTACCTTTCGAAGTTCATATACCAGGATATAATTATTGTGGTCCCGGCACCAACTTGGAAAAAAGATTAACTAGAGGTGACGTTGGTATAAATCCATTGGATTCCGCTTGCAAAGAACATGATATATCTTACTCTCAGACTGAAGATTTATCAAAAAGACACATATCTGACCAAATATTAGAAAAAAAAGCCTGGGATAGGGTAAAAGCTAAAGATTCTTCTATTGGTGAAAAAATTGCAGCTTTAAGTGTTGCAGGAATAATGAAGGGTAAAAGAAAGTTCGGTTTGGGATTAAAAAATACAAAAGGGGGTAAACTTAAGTTGAGAAAAAAACGTATCATTCGAACACCTAAAAAAATTGGAGGATTTCTACCTCTTTTGTTTCCCATTCTTGGCGCCCTGGGTGCACTAGGTGGAGGCGCGGCAGGAATTGCTAAGGCAGTAAATGATGCTAAAGCAGCTAAACAGCAACTAGAAGAAATACATAGACATAATATTGCAATGGAAAATGCTTCTAAAGAAGACAAAGGATTATATATTAGACCATATAAAGGAAAGGGACTATTTATTAGACCTTATAAAGGAGGATCCGTCAAAATGAAAGCAATCAGACAAAAAAAAACTCAAAATAAGTTTTCCAAAAAGAGCACTTACGAACAATGATATTATTAAATATGTAAAGCTGTTAAAAATAACTGGCTTTAGAGGTGTTTTTATGCTCGATGAACTTCCAAACAAAAAATTAATCTGAAAGAATGTGGTATTGTAAATTTGGATAAAAAACAAAATAAAGGATCTCATTGGACTGCTTATATTAAAAATAACAAAAATGTAATATATTTTGATAGTTATGGAAATTTAAAACCACCTTTTTATACTTATGAAAATAAACAAAAATTTAATTCATATAACTGTGGTCAACTATCCCTAAAATTTTTGCAAAAAAATATATAAACTCATTATTTATTGTAATATCTCATTCATAAATAAACTGCTGATTTTAATCCGCCCATATATTTAGAGGATGAAAAACAATATTACCTGGGTTTAGCTGATTTTGAAACGTTTATGACTATCCCCAATATAAAAGAAGGATATAATAAATTTTATATAGATAATAAAGTAATTGTTATTCCCGACGGAACTTATGACATTACAGATATAGAAACATACATAAGAGAAAGTATAGAAGATTTATTTCCGAATGAAAAAAATTTTTTTCTTTTAAAAGCAAATGTTAATACTCTAAAAACTTTTTTAATGTGTAGTAGAATAATTGATTTTACCAAGGAAGATTCGATAGGAAAAATGTTGGGTTTTAATAGCAGGATACTAGAAGCTATGAAAGAGGAAGAATCAGATAATGTTGCAAAAATAACTAAGGTGAAAGCTATTTGTATTGACTGTAATATTTGTGTCGGTTCTTACAATAATGGTAAACCTGTTCATATTATTCACCAGTTTTATCCAACTGTAGCTCCAGGGTATAAAATAGTTGAATCTCCTTTGCCCATTTTGTATTTTCCAGTTAGCGTCAAAGCAATTAACAATATAACAGTTAAAATAGTTGATCAAGACGGAGAACTTATCAGTTTTAGAGGAGAAACTATAACAGTAAGGTTACATTTACAAACAAGTGAAATATAAAATGGTTGTTAGATATAATAGAGCCCTTGGGATGAGACTTGCCCCTACCACTATCAACAAAGTAAAAACTTATAAAAAGAAAAAGCCTAAACAACAGTTCAGTATCAAATCCAACACCAACAAGTTAAGACGAGATAATCGTAAATTTCTCACATCCTTGGGTTTCACTGTTTTAAAATAATGAATATATTAAACGTAAACGAAAAGCTTTATGTAGACAATTCCATCGTCAGTTCTAAGCTTCACACATATCAACCATATATTTCTTCAAAATTCGATTACAATGATGAAATAAGGATCCCAATTCAAGAACTCGATGCTTACACTCTACCATCAGATAATTTACTTTATATCGAAGGAAAATTAACTAATTCAGAAGGTAAATATAAGAAAGAATTGCTATTTATTAACAATGGTATAGCCTTTTTGTTCAGAGAAATCCGCTATGAACTAAACGGAATTACTATAGATTCAATAAGAAATGTTGGATTAGCATCAACCTTAAAAAGCTACCTTTCTCACAATACCAACGAAAGTTTAAAACTGGAAAATGCAGGTTGGTTTCCACATCGGAAAGAAGGTGATACAATTTTAGTTGATAATGATGGAAAATTCTCCGTATCCATACCACTAAAAATGCTTTTAGGATTTTTTGAAGATTACAGAAAAATTATTATGAATATGAAACAGGAATTGGTTCTTATTAGATCAACTGATGATTTAGATGGTGTTATTTTCAAAGAAGATCCGGCACACCTTGTTACTGCTCCTGACACTCCATTGGTTACTTTCGATAAAATTTATTGGAAAGTTCCTCACATTCTAGTTGATATGCCACAACATCAAAAATATTAGAATCAAATAAAGATATATTGATAAGATTCAGGAGTTGGGAACTTGTTGAATATTCTTCTCTAACCGAAACAACCCGTCACACATGGCCGGTAAAAACAACTAGTAAACTAGAAGCTCCTCGTCATGTTGTGATTGGCTTTCAAGAAAACAGAAAAGGGTAAATTGTTAAAGATATGAGTAAATTTGACAATATTACCTTGTCAAATATTAGAGTATATTTAAATTCTGAAAGATATCCTTATCACGATTTGTACTTAAATTTCGAAGAAAACAAATTTTCTGCTTTATACGAAATGTTTGCCAACTTTAGACAGTCTTACTATGGTGTTCCAAATTAACCCATTTTTAATCCTGAACAATTCAAAAACATTAGTCCTATTACACATATTGATTGCTCCCATCAAAAAGAAACACTTCAAACGGGATCCGTAGTAATGAGAATTGAATTTGAGACACACAATGCAATTAAAAAAGATATTTCTGCTTATTGTCTTATTTTACATGACAAATTATTTAGCTACAACCCTCTTACTAAAATTGTGAAACAATTATAAACTTTATCCCCACTATTTTCATATTTCGATTTAATTTAAAGAAATTTTCAAAAGCTTTTAGTTTTAGTCATGACATCAAAACTACAACTACAAATTGAAAAATTTATTTTTAAAATTAATCAACTGAAAGAAGAAATTGCAAATTATTCAAGTAAAAAGTCTCATTAAAAAATTTGCTGCTTTGAAAATATGAGATTGGTTATAGATATTCAAGGATTCAAGGATGAAAAAAATAAATTTATACCGAAAGAGCTTGCAGCTTTTGATGGTTATGAAATGACTCATTACATTTTTAAAAAGCCTTTTCCAATGGAGTTTCTTTCACCTGATTGTCACAAGCAGGCGGTATGGTTAACGAAAAATTATCATTGTATACATTGGAATAATGGATTTACTCCATTACATCATTTCCCAAAAATAATTGAAACACTTACGAAGAAAGCAGATTTTGTTTTTGTAAAAGGAAGCGAAAAAAAGGATTTTATACAGAAATATTCTAAAAAGCATGTGATTGAAATAGATGAACAACCAGCGCTAAAGCTAATGGAACCAAAATGCTTCTATCATTCAAAATCACCTTGTATGTGTGCTTTGACAAATGTGTTATTTTTATATGACAATTGTTTTATGAATGAATAAAAATATAAAAAAAAAACTTAATTACCTTTTTATTTTGCATTAACCAACCATGATTGAATACAATTAATATGATACCTTAAATCTAATTTTCTAAATTCATTTAAAAGTTCATACTCATTTTTATATTTTAAATAATCATTACAAAATTTAGCGGCTAATTTACATTGTTTCATTCGATCTATATTATTAACATATGCTGACAAATCTTGTGCTTCTGCGTCTTCTTCGCCTACAATTGATAAATATTGGAAGTATGCAGCAGATATAATAAACTCTTCATACATTTCAGTAACCATTTGCTCCATTGTAAATATTATTAAATTTATTCTTCCTTTTCAATTACTTGAAGAATAGTATCCTCGTCAATAAATTGCTTCAAGTCTTTTAAATAGTAACCAAAGCCAATATCTTTTAGATCTTGAATAAGTTGAAAAAAATTTAATGTTTCAATGTATTTGTTGCAACAGAGGGCAGCCTTTACGAATTCCTCAGATTGATTACAATAAAAGTCTATCCACTCCGGACCACTTGCCATACAATATGAGAAATAGGTTTTTGAAAGATTACTAAATTTCTCCTCTAATAATTTAACTGCAATCAGCAACTCAGCCATTTCATTTAACATAATATTTTAAATATGTAGGGGGACGTCTCTTGAGAATAGGATTAACTTTCTTTGATAATACCTGTTTTTTATCTTCGTATAATTGAAACCTCTTTTGGGTTGCAATAATAGCAGGTATAAATTGGCAATCTTCTCCTATAAATTCTATTAGGTGGCTTAATTCTCCTACAAAGTATGATTTCCCAAATGTATTGAAAAACGTAGTAAGGCTTATAATTCCTTCTAAATAATCATCACAACAGTCAATTGCTTCCAAATAATCTCGTTTCAGTGGATAAAACAGCTTGGTGTATTCATCTTTCGAAATCACTTCAAAGAAATTGAGATATTTAACTTTTAACTGTCTGATAGTTGTAGTTAATTTTTCGCGATTACACATAATCCACTTATTACTTGACACATTTTTTCTTTTTGTTTTATACAAAATTGGTGGAAAAATTCAAAAATAACTTTTTACGCAACTCGAGCACAGCTTAGTAAATGTGTCTCGGCATACTAAAATGATCATGATGCACCTATTTATAAGACTTAAGAATGCAAAATCAAATGTGGGAGAACAAAGAGAAAAAATTAAAAATATGATGCGAATGAGAATAAAAGGGGAGGAAGTTAAGAATGAGGGACATGAGAGAGAGAGGAAGAGGAGGAGGAGGAGGCGCTCCCCTATTATAACTACTTGTACTTGTTTATAAATTTATAATATAATTTGGTGATGGACTCCAAAGGAAAACCGTTATTCATAGCAATCTGCATTATAATATCACGCTCCTTATTAAACGCTTCCCTTGACAATGGTAAATTACACAACCGATAGAAAAAGGAGTTGAACGCGGCTTAACCTTATTTTAATGTCAAATATGTATAAGTAGCAGTTTGTTTTGTTGTGCTTTAGTGTGTTTTATTCTATTTATTGTTTTAGGATTTGTGAAGGTCTGATGACGCTCGAAAGGGCGAAACACGGGTCACGTTTGTTGTAAATTGTAAAATTATAATTTAATGAGACCTAGACTTGTAGTCTTTTTCTATGTTTGTTATTGAAACTAGTTCTCTTTGAGAAATATGGATAATTTCTTCGATTTTTAAAATAACGATGTCAATGCTCAATTTTTTCTACTAAGACAGTTGACAACCCCTTTATAACCAACCAAATCTAGATGACACAATAAAGTAAAATAAAAAAAATAAACCAAACAAGTAATAATTCTGAGAATGTATGACTGAGTTCAAATCAAAACAATTCGATCTCCCTGTTATTATGTGTATAGATATACCCTGCTTTTAAAATATTTCTCTCTGCCTTTTCCTTTAATTTTCCAATTTTATCCTCTCCATATCAAGTTTTTCAGGTATATAATGCAATTTATAGCATAGTAGGGGAAAGTGGGGATCATTCGGCATATTTCAGTTCTCAAAAAGAAATTACTAGTATGTATTTTAGGCATGATTGGCACATTAATTTCGAGTGCGTATTTTGAATATTGCAAGATTTATTTTTCTCTACCCGTAGCCGAATCATGACCACCAGTAGGGACCATTCAACTATTCGGCTGTTTGGTGTAATAAGATATTTAACTAATGCGATCCAAAAAACAATGTTTATTAATATAGAAAAACTTAGAATAGAACATATTTAGGAAAATGTAATCAATACTTATATGAGTCACCAACATTTTGTCAAAATAGAAAACTTAAAAAACTTTTTCTTGGCAACAGAAAGTACCAAAACTATAACGTACATAAGCACTTAAAAGACAAAAAATTCATCTAACATTTAAACTTGGTAAAATTTACATTAAATTTATAAACGCTTGAGTTCTTGAAGTTAAGGAATAGCTGATACAGGCTGCTCCGTTGCTATGTTCAAATAGTGTCTATATCGCCTCGTAATTCTGAAGGAATGGGTGGTGTTATTTCCATTTGATTTTGTACGTCCGTGGAGACTAAATGACATTTTGATGTAGAAGGAGCAGGTGGCGTTGTTGTCTCTTGATTTTGGACGTCTGTGGCAACTTGACTTGTTGACGCTATATTCTTTTGGGTTTCGATGTTTCCATTTTCTTTGTTCTCACTTGCAACATCATTAATTGGTTTGTCGGTAACCTCACTTGCCACAAAATCAGCATCACTGAATATAAGACTATTGAATGGCCAAAGCCCTGTGCTTTTAAACGAGCTTGTTATATTTTTTATTGTGAAGGCACGTTCATATGCAAGTTTTGCAAAGCTGGCCAAATGACGAATTGTAATTACTCGACTTGGATTTGTTAGTAACCAATCATGCTGTGCAGTGGAAATGTATTACTTGAAAGGTCCATATACTCCCACATCCAGTGGCTGCATCCTGTGAGTCGTATGCGGCGGAAAGGACGGCAATACAATTCCTTTTTCTCGACATAGTCTAATAACGTTCACAGCAATGTGGGATTCGTGGTTGTCTACGATGAGAAGCACCATATTTCCAGTAGAACATTTCACGAAATTTGCAAAGTGTTCAATTACTTTAGGAAACAGGTCAGATGTCATCTATCCTTTTTTGTTACCAAAAGCAATGGCTGAAGTTGGATGTTCTCCTCTCCTAAATATTCTTCAGGATTTCTTATTCTAGGATAAATAAAAACCGGCGGAGCTGTACCTCCTGCTGCGTTAATAATACCGAGAAATGTCACAAGCTCTCCTCTCTCTTGTGAAGATATGTGTGCTACTTGTTTTTTTCCTTTTGTGGATACTATTCTTACAGGCGGTACTACTGTTGTCAACCATCTAGGTTCCATATCTCCTCTGGTTTAAATTTATACTTCTCCAAAACCGACGCATATTTAGAAAAAAAGTTTTCTATGACTGGTTTATTAAAAGCCATAGATCTACTAATACTCGTATTTTCTGGTTTGCGAAGCGATATTTCCTTGTCGTGCCTTTTCATGAACCCGCGTAATCAATCAAGACCTACAACAAAATAGTTAATAAGTATAAGTAGGTAATAATCACCCCTCAAAAAAGTAAAACTATAACTTCAAACACGCATCTTGTCTATAAGACCCACCTGCAATTTTATTTACAAGCAAAGTGCTTGGTATTTTGCAGTTTGTCTGACTTTTGGCATAATCGTAAGCTAGGATCCTTATTTGTTGATAGTTCAAACCGTAATTCAAATCCGAACACCTTTTTACATAAGCTACTAGCTGTTCTTGGATTTTCGAAAATACTTGTTGGGATGTGTATTTACTGGGATAGGCCTGATCATATTCACTCTCACTCTCATTCCCAGAGTCATCCCATTGTCGTAGAAGGTCTTCTTTAGATTTTTTTTTAAAGATTCTTTATTCGAGGCTGTAGTGTGATTTGATAATCTTGAGCAGCTTTGTACTGACTTAAAGTTTTAGTTAAAACAGCTTTTATAGCCAATTTCATACGCGTCTCATCTATGTCGCAACGATTCGTTTTCTTAACGTACTTTTTTGGCATCTAAAATATATAGGACAATATTGAAAAAATACTAATCCCATTTGCATTTATTTGTTTCAGAGATGGGAACATTCGGCTACCGGTCGAATCTTCACTAAGCGTCCTGGCCGAATGTTCCCTATATGTCACATAGAAAAAATGTCGATTCTAGAAACAATAGAATGCAAGTTTTGTCGTTTGTATATTGCCAGAATATACCCTAATTAATGATCTAATAATCGTATATTATATGAATTATCTAAAATAAAATGAACGACTGCTTTATACAATTTTATAAGTAGCAAAAATCTTACCTTAAATACACGAAAACACACTTGCCCTCAGAAAAACACAAGTTTTTGCCTGCAAATCTTGAAAACGACTGACCGGCGTTGGTAAACAATATTTTCGAAAACCAACATGAAATGTGGCGCCAAATTTAAACTTAGTTGGGATTTATTGATGACAGCCGAATGTTCGCTATAGCCGAATGATCCCCACTTTCCCCTATAGAACGTATACCAACTAAACGCGTCACAATTTGTATATTGTTTTCATTTTTTATCATTCCAACGACTTTTTTGTTAACTTGTAGAATTTTACATATGTTATTACTTGGATAATCCCTAGTCAAAATAATTATAACAATCTTTTTTAATTACATTGTATGCATCAAGGGTGCTTAATTTCATATATAAGACGCAGTATCTGTATATAATATCCTACAATCAGAAAATGCTTGACGCAAATAATTCTGGTTAAAATCATAAATATTAGTTTTGGCAATTTCTAGAATGCACATCCTAACATATATAGGTTTACTGAAATACACATTGGTTTTAAGTAGCACAATGATTATTAAGATTTCATTATAGCTGCTTTAAAGTCAGGTCTTGAGATCAGGGGTGCAATTTTGCACTGATCATTTCGTTTGTTAGCGAAAATTTTCTGCGTTCGGAGAGCTGTTCGGCATGACAATCGGATTTTCCGATCCTGGTTGGTTAAAAATCAACCTACTACGTAAAGCCGCCATTTTTCGAATGTGTCTGTTCTTGAGTTTTGGATAATATCTAAATTTAATCTGCCTTGGAGTTTAATTTCGTAAGATAAAAAATAGTTTTGGTTTCTTGAATGCTAAGCCATGATATATTAGCATATATATCATACCGTAAGTAATCAACATGCCAAAGAAAGAAAATATTCAAGAAAATCATGAAAACATGGAACTTCCAAATATGCAGCGAAGTTACGAAACTCATAAAAAATCCTACAAATTAAGCAAGGTAAGCTAATCTGTTTAAAACATATTATCTTATGCCATATTGTTACGAAACCCGTATATTTTAGTTGTTAATGAACAATTATTTTTAACTGAGTGAATTCTTTCCTGATTTGATCATTTTGTAAGTACAGGGAAAACATAAAACGCATTGCTCAAAATGTATTTCTTTTGAAGAAAAATTTAACGAAGTTGTGAATATACTGTTTAAATATTAATTAAATTATTTCCTATATAGTGTAAAATTCTATATTACGTATTTTATTTTCAACTTAACCATTTTTATTGTAGAATATATATACCTGTGTAAGTATTGATTATGATTATTTTGTTTTTTTTTATAAAGAAACTATAATATTGGACTTAAATAGGTTAAGCTAGTATAACGCTATGTAACATACCTATGAGTTCGTTATTATAACAAATTATCAGTTCACAGTATCAAACAGATATTAACACTCGAAACCTTGTTTGATTTGACTAATTTTTTTTGCACTGATATTCTGTCGGAAAACAACAGCAAGATAATGCATAGTAACTCAACCGATGGATGGTGCAATTTTTTTTTTTATTATAATGTCATCCATTAAACTATGCGCTAGACACTTATGTTTTATATGTTTGTCTAATTTCTTGCCAGTGACACAAATATGTACGCCGTTATGTAAGTCCCGATAGGATGAAAGTATTTGTACAACTACTATGTGTCTATAAAAACTTAAGGTAAATGATATAATTTCTTATGCTTGCTTAAATAATATTGTTTATATTATGTATCGAAACATTCCGTAGACAGGCTAGTCTACATGTTGAGGTATGTAATTATATTAAATATTTGCTTCAATTAATTTAAAGTTAAATATTTTTATTCAGTTGCGAAAAAGTCAAAAAAGGTTTTTGTTTGTCAATCTGAAAGCAACAAATAATCTGAACACATTTAAAAATAGACAAATATAGAATTGATTTTTATTACCTTAGCTAAACAAAAGGAATAAAGTACGATAAAATATTGCAACACTTAAAAAAAACTTAAAGAAGTTCCAGTCAATTTCATAATAATCAAAATGGAAAATGATTTCATTTATATCTTAAAGATTTATTATAGATAAATCTAGAAAAATAATGGTATTTAGGCATTTCATAGATACAGATTTACAGGGATATAGGGAGTTACAGATTGATACCAAATAGGTTTTAAAGAGATGAATTATTCCTATCTAAATGGTCGTTTAAGAGATACTGGGTGTTTTTAAGTTTATTAATTTCCATACAATCTAAAAGTGACATATTTTTATTGTCACTTTTAGAGTCTAAAAAATAAATCTAGAAAAATAATGGTATTTAGGCATTTCATAGATACAGATTTACAGGGATATAGAGAGTTACAGATTGATACCAAATAGGTTTTAAAGAGATGAATTATTCCTATCTAAATGGTCGTTTAAGAGATACTGGGTGTTTTTATGTTTATTAATTTCCATACACTCTAAAAGTGACATATTTTTATTGTCACTTTTAGAGTCTATGGAAAAAACGTAAAAGCTCCCAGTATCTCTCATTTTTTTTGTAAATTTCCGTCCAGATGTTATTTAGGAATCTCGTAGACCATAAAAGTCTTTACTTAGAAATATGTTTTATAAAAATCAAGCTCACTTAGCAAATTGTTAATTTAAATACCGTTTGTCTGACGAAGCTACAGTGTTAGCGAAACATATGTCACAAGTTGTGAATAAAAGTGAAAATCTAAAGCAGTTTAAAGTAAACTCAATATGTCAATAAGGCAAGAATAAATTTGATTTTTTTTTAAACCGATGAATATGCCGTGTTCGGAAAGACTGTGGAAAATATTCGAAACTGTGAAACTGACTACTAAGTGGGAGGGTAGATACGGGTCTGAAGCACTGATCTCAAGACCTGAATTTAAAAGCAGCATTATAATTAATGAAATCTTAATAAGTTAAAACCAATGTGTATTTCAATAAACCTATATATGTTAGGATATGCATTCTAGATGTTTATGATTTTCACCAGAATTATTTGTGTCAAGCATTTTCTGATTGTAGGATATTATATATAGATACTGAGTCTTATATATGAAATCAAGCACCCTTGTTGTATATAATGTAATTAAAAACGATTTTTATGATTATTTTGACTAGCGATTATCCAAGTAATAACATATGTAAAATAAATAAAAAAGTTACCAAAAAAATCCTTGGAATGATAAAAAATGAAAACAATAGACAAATTCTGACGCGTTTACTTGGTATACGTTCTAAAATGTATGCTACTAATTTGCATTATATACCTGAAGAACTTAATATGAAGAGGATAAAATTGGAGAATTAAGGGAAAAGGCAGGGAGAAATTATAAAATATTTTAAAAGCAGGGTGTAACTATAGACGTAATAACAGGGAGACCAAATTGTTTTGATTTGAATGCAGTCATACATTGTTTGGTTTATTTTTTTTTATTTTACTTTATTGTATCATCTAGATTTGGTTGATTAGAAAGAAGGTTGTCAACTATCTTACTAGAAAAAATTGAGCATCGTATAATATTTCATTCAATGGGCTCAGGTTTGATATTCTTCTCTTTAAATACAACCGAGAAAACTGACAAGAACCCTGCCAAAAGAGATAGTGTATTCTTTTCTAATAACTTTACTTAGGTATATGTTTTTCTCTCTAACTAACGTATCACATTTAAGTAATATTATTAAACATACATATTATATGAAGGAGAACGACGTAATTTTTAAAGACTTAAATAAGGTAGAGGGATGTGTGAAATAAAATAAACCACCATCTTTTTTTTATTTCTTAATAAACGGGTTTTGTGTTAAATCCACTCAAAAATATATAGTTTTATTATATCCATTGTTAAAAACATAACTACGTACAATAAACGTCATGTATGTGTATAAATGTAAAGAAAGTAATTAGCCTTAATAAACAAAATTTTTTAATTTATCGTATGTAGGAAAGCAGTATTTGAATAGAAGCTCACCTGAATTTAAAATTATTTTCGTATATATTTTATATTTTTCATATCATTATTTAAATAGTATCAAGAACAATTATTAATTAACATTTGTAGACGTATATCTGGCTTGGAATTCGTTTTTCTTATATTAAAAAAAAGTGGCGCAGACTTGAACTATATAACTACTATTTTATAAACATTTATCAATCAATCACTTTTACGTTAGAATCATCACCGCGTTTTGTACAGAGTAGAAAATGCCACCCCCTAAAAATGGCACCAGAATTACAAATCATACCCTAAATTTTCTTATGGTGATTTACATGCAAATATGACGGTTTTTATTTCAAATCCTGTACAGCTTTTTCTACAAAGGGTGTATACCAATTAGTGGCGTATAGTGCCCTTTGAAACAGGCTAGACACTAATAAATTGTTCTTAAAATTACTTACCCATTAAAAGTGCTTCTATCTTGCATCAGTATTTTCATAAACAGTTTAAACTTAATGTATAGTGCCTTAAAACCGCCCTCAAAAGACTAAAATGCATTAGTTTGCAAAGAAATCGGTTTAATTATTAAAGTTAGCAAATTTAATAACAATAAAATTACATTACAGTCAGTAATGTCTCTGTGGAACGATCGTTTTTTTTTTGTTTAACAATAAGTCGCGCTTCTTTGCTAAAACATGTTTAAAGAATTTAACTATAAGTGCTACATAACTTAAAAAAAATTGCCGCATTATTAAGAAAATTCCCAACACATCTTTCTTATCTTCACAAAATTTAAACATTTCGTATGGACTAAGTTTAGAACATTAGGACGAAACATTTAAACATTTAAATTAATGTTTCAGTCTGTCAGCTAAAAATTTTTCAAGACACTTTGATAATTTATTTAAGTACATAACAGGGTGAGAAAAAAATTTACTAGAAACTAGAGGAGGCAACTAAAATCAAAACTGCTTTTGATTATTAGGCTGCAGTCACCTAGATCGATCGTGTACAAGCGTCTTCGATCATCTACAACCGACTAAAATTAACTCAGATTATGTCAACATTACTTTAAATTGCTAATTTAAAATTGTAATCAGCTGTTACATAACATCAATCAATCAGTTAGTGGACGCTCGACGGTTGTCATGTCATAACAACCCTGGGCTCCCTAGCGTACTTGACTTTGTCAATTGCACAGTTCTAAATTTTGACTTTAACGTTTAAAATATCGTAAGTGTAAGTAGAATGTAATAAATCATACAGCACGTTGTTTGTAACTGCTATTTTCATTATTTTTTATATTTTGGCTTTGAAGTTTGAATACCAGTGTCAAAATTGGCAAATATTAAACGACTGGTGGCACTAGGTGATTTGTGCCCACGCATTTCAGCATGCATTTTTTTTAGTCGATAGTACTTGGTTCTACGCGATCGATCACGATGGAAGACAATCGTGTTTGACTGCCACCTTATATGTGTTGTGATGTTTTTTAATTTTTTAAAGTGATTAAAAACGTTCTAGTTTGCATTGATTTATAGAGCGGCGCTGTATAAACTAACTACTGGACTTTTAACAAGCATGCATTTCTACTCGTTATATTAGAAAAATGTACCATTATCACCAAAACAACTTTAGAATTGAACCTGCATTAAATCTCGATAACGTCCCGAGATAAACTTTTAATAAATTAGACTAATACAATCAGTAGAAAAGTCACTCCGACAAATTTGGGATAACAATTAACTTTTTAAATTTCCAAGCATATTGCGTTGCATCCTTAAATTTACAAATTGTTTTTCAATGGTCGTATTGCAAGAGGCTAAGTCTTGAAGGTTTGGCCGTCATTTTACTGTTTGCCATATTCAAGTTTGTCAAATAATAGAGTTAATGAGTATTGAATTTTGACTAAAAAATCGCCTAAGCCGATAATGAAATTATAAACGGCACTTTGTATACAGGGTGTGCCAATGAAAACGAAAAAATCAATCGGACCCGTCAATTTTGTTTTCAAGGGTGGACATTTTTTCGTATATTTTCGACCCTCTTGCTTTGATCCTCTAGCGGGGGTAAAGAAAATTCTCTTTATAACGCTTCCTATTTTTTCAAATTTGGCTTAGTAGTTTTCGAGAAAATTCTATTTCAAGATAGTAATCAGTCGAAATAAAAAAAAAATAGACTTTTTTGGCTGTTATCGCAATTTTTGTGTTGTTTTTATTAAACTTTTTCTTTTAAAGGGGTTTAAATTTAGACCGGGTCTAACTTGACAGTTAAAGGTTTAAGATGACATTTTTTACAATTGAACAAATGATTTTTCTAAATGTGACAAATACAAAATGACAGTGACATACGCGAAAAATAACTAAGAGTTTTAAGTACCATGGCAATTAGACCTGATCTCACTCTTAATCATTTTTAGTGAATACGGGGGTTGTTGTTTTACTTTGTAATAGTACTATTTTCAACATTAATTACGGGTCCATTCTCTATCCTACATGGTACATTAAATTATTTTAAAAAGCGAATGAAATGTTCCAAGTTATTTTGGCTGTGCGGTTCCGTAGTTTTTTATAAAGATGTGTTTGAATAATACCGTGGTGCTATTATGAATAATTGTGTCAGTTGTAACCCCTTTTAAAATGCCAAAATGCGAATGAATACGCGTCAAAGGAAAACTACATATACCGCATTTCGGCGGCGTGCGGTGGTCCAGACGCTATCTTAACGACTAAATGAAATATACAGATTGAGAATTTAAACATGATAACAAAATTATTTTAACATACATGGAGGTCAAACTAACATAAAATATTATAAAAGCAGAAACAGTGCTTATAAATAACGCATTTTTTCTTATTTCCCATAAAACCTACCATTATTTTTCAGTTCATTTTTTTAGTATCTCGTAGTAGGTACATTGATGAATTTAGAAATAATATTAATATGTAATCACTTTCATATAAATTAGATAATCTTTTTTTTTTCTAAATGTGCGTTTTTAGTGTTTTGTTATCAAATACTTTTATGGGTGAAATTGATTGAAGAAGGAAAATGCACTGTTTTCATAGGTCTTCAGCAAACTATCGACATCTGCTTCGATGGCAGCATATCCACTTTTTATTTATAGAAAGCTAAACAATCTCATAGTAATAAGTAAAAAGTAAAAAACAACGCAAATTAGTAAGTTTTTTTCTGAGAAAAATCCACTCTAGAGAGAGAAATTTTGAAGGTAGGGGTGGTATGCGAAAAACTCGAACTGCCGAAAATGAAGAGGAAGTATCGTTCGGCAATATTATCTGCATAACCATTATCCCAACAGGTGGATTGGAAGAGGCATTGATGCACCAGCAAGAGGGCCACCACGTTCCCCGGAGTTAAATATGTTCATAATATGCAATGTCTTTTTGTGAAGCGCTTTCAAAACAGAAATTTACAAGACTCTTGTAAATCCTCTTATGAATTATTCGAATTTTAAATGCTGGCACCCTCTTTAATAATCCTCAGACATTATGTAAGGTCCAATTCCATTATTTAAAGATTGTTACGAAGCGTATTCAACAAAATGTTTATTTTGCACATTTGCGTAATTAAAGTTTTCTTCTTACTTGGCTTTTTTCCATTTTTTAAAAATAAATCTAGGTATACTTTCCATTTGCTCACTGCTTTATTATAGTTCCTATTTAGTGTATGCAAGTAACTGATTTTTTTTTTAAACCGCTTATTCAAGGGAGATTTTTTAAGAGGCAATTGAGAATGTATCTTTGGATAGGTCGTTACTTTTATAACACTTCTACGTTATTATACCCGGCCACTATACCATTAGAAAACACTATATGTTAAAATCGTTAGAATCGATTAGGCGGTTTCCAATAAATTTAAGAAAACCCATTTTTTTTTTAATCTTTGACCGTTCTGCAAGCTAAACGAAGCAATTTCGTATAAATCTAAGTTAGCTTTAATCGCCTTACTTTTACGTCAGAAATCGGTAATTAAATGTTGTACACGTATTTTCCGGACTCCCTATATTTTCTGTAATATTCCACATTTTTTTTTGGAACTTCTGTGATTGTAGCGGCTATATAGTCGTTTCGAATATTGCGGTCTGCCGTTGATCTAATAGACTGGCCATAATTTTTGTTTCGCTCTTTTCGAGAAATTTCTTTATCTTCTAAGGTTCCTCTTTCACTATTCGAATCCGTAGACAAATCAGCTACTACATGATGTCGGATCGTTGGCTAAAAGGTGAGATCAGGAACTGAATCATCTGAGACTGTAAATTTGTTTTTTGCAACTGTAAATTAGTTACTTACTAACATTAATTGTTTCCTTTGTTCGAGCGTTTTTTTTTAAAGACGTGGTTGTTTCGTCTGTCCGACTCACCTTTTTCAAGGTAATTAATTTATTAAATTAGTAATAATTAAAAAACGGAAATAAAGGCTCAAGCCATATTGTTTCAATGAAGCACCCCTGTATATTACTGTTTCACTAAATGGACCTATTTTTGCTGATTATAAATATATTAGGTATATATATATATATATATATATATATATATATATATATATATATATATATATATATTTAAGGCTTCATGAGACCGTTACAATTTTACAATTTCAAATCAGTTTAAAAAACTCGAAAAAAAAACATCGTTTCTTCATTAATATCGAACGACACTTTAAAAACATTGTTTACTTCATTAATAGAGAGAAAACCAGAAATGTTACGAAGATCCGTTTGATACCGTTCGAGAGCTCCAAGTGTGCTGTAAAAACTTTCGAAAGTTTATCTGAATGCGTTCCTGAGATATAGCGACCGAAATGTAAAAATGTACATAGAAGTACGATTTGACATCACCACGACGCCGAATACAGACATTCTTCAGCTCTAGTATAACACTTGCGCGTCGAGTATTATAACAAGTAAACAAGCTACCTGTTAAGGTTTTATATCGGGCGGCTTAATAAATCAATTCAAACTGGAAAATGTTTGCATTCATTTTAATAAATTAAAAAACATAGCAAACACAAATCATAATAAGCAAAAACAGTTTTGGGGTTAGTAGCCCTCTCTTATTTTTGAGTACATTTTGGCAACGACGTGGCGTAGATAAAACTAATTGTTGAGTTATTCGGTCCCATTTCTCTCTAATTGCCCTCCTTAACGGATAAATAGTTAATGGGGACGCGTATTATCATCAAGTAAAATACAATCGATGCCAAAACTTTGAGTAAACGGAGTCACTATTGGTATAAGACCCTGGTTCCGTTAAGTGACGGTCGTAGTTGTGGCCCGTGAGACGAAAAGTTCGATGCGTCTGTTAAGATGTTGAACAGAACTAGCTGTTACTTAATGAAAATCAATTTTAACCCAGTGAACGAAAACACTTGTTTAAAATTTTCAGTTATTTTATTTTACAAAAAATAAAACACATGACGATTGTTTCGCCAACATTGTTGCATGTAACATCTGTTGAAGTCACAGTGTTAGCGAAACAATTGCAATGTATGTCAATTGAAAATTTTAAACAAGTGTTTTCGTTCACTTGGTCTCCTGTTAAGCACAATCCCCTTAATATCATAACGTCACCTCAAACAAAGTAATTAACAAGGGCTCATATTGTCTTCACTGTATATTTCATTCGGGATCCTCCATCACTAAGTAATAGAAGTTTAATTTTTAATTCATCCACATTTATACTTTTTTTCAAGTTATTTAAGTTCCACTGAATATCCTCCCTAGTCTGTTCTTGGCGGAGTGTTCGGTGTTTTGGCCTCAGCAGAGTACATTTCGCTCAACGTCTTGCCAAAAAATGTAATCTTTTAGAATGAAAACCTCTTGACACGATAACTTGACTAAATCTCAAAAGACTGGGAAATTAAAACACTTAGCTGTAACTTTTACTACCTTAAACTGTTCTCGTAAAGTCACCTTGTAATTGTGGTATTTAATTCTATTTTGAGTGTATAATTTTCTGGAAGTGTAAATTTTGGGGGGATTATGCTTAACAAGAGAACTGAACTCTATCTCACGAGCCACTAAACCAGTTTCTTATACCATTTGCTTAAAATTTCAGCGACGATTTCGTTTTAGATGGCGATAATGGGCGTTCCCTATAAGCTGCTATGGTGAATGAAATCTGTTTTTAGAGAAGCCTTAACTTGGTTGTAAAAAGCAAACCTTTTGTAATTGGGAAATTATAGTTCGTGGGATTAAGGCGTGTCAAATTGGAATTACTATCCGACGTTTCACTGTCGATTACATAAAAAATTTTCGGGGATCTTTATTTTACGAGGTATTAACACTGAATTATGGCGATAAGTCAGATAGTAATTCCAATTTGACACGCTCTAACCCCAAAAACCATTATTTCTTAATTGACCAGAGTTGGGAAAGCTTCCGTTCTTTTGTAATTGGTTTGTAGCAGTAGTTTCTTGTGATTTTATCTTTTATAAAATGGCAAATAAATAATTAAATACTTTGATGTATCACACCGTGAATCTTATTAAATGCCATTCTGTTATATTTCCTTAAAATATATTTGTTATTGTGTTGTTTATCTAATGGATATAAATGATATTATTAAGGGTCGGCAACCAGTCCGTCCGCTCCACCACACCAACAAGCTTCAGAAATGACTACCGATGGTACGCCCTCAAATTTGCCAAATATTGCCGCTCACTTTGAAGATATTGTGAGGGCTTTGCCACCTCATATTGCAGATATTACCGATTTATTTGAAAATCGCCGGACAAATCGTATGTAAGTATTCGTAGTATAGCTGTCTAAATATATAATTTGAACCAACTTGTAAGAGGGATAGTCTTACATATCAACTATTTCCTATATATATATATATATATCTGTATATATATATATATATATATATATATATATATATATATATATATCTGTATATATATATATATATATATATATATATATCTGTATATATATTATATATATATATATATATATATATATATATATATATATATATATATATATATATATATATATATATATATATATATATATATATATATATATATATATATATATATATATATATATATATATATATATATATATATATATATATATATATATATATATATATATATATATATATATATATATATATATATATATATATATATATATATATATATATATATATATATATATATATATATATATATATATATATATATATATATATATATATATATATATATATATATATATATATATATATATATATATATATATATATATATATATATATATATATATATATATATATATATATGTATATATATATATATATATATATATATATATATATATATATATATATATATATATATATATATATATATATATATATATATATATATATATATATATATATATATATATATATATATATATATATATATATATATATATATATATATATATATATATATATATATATATATATATATATATATATATATATATATATATATATATATATATATATATATATATATATATATATATATATATATATATATATATATATATATATATATATATCCGAAACACGTGTAGCGCGGTTACCAAACTTTACACCTTTTTTTTTCTTTGCGGACATGCCTATGATTTATTTTTCCTTCTTTTTTAAAGAATTCCTTCGCGCACAATCATCTCTTTTATATATATATATATATATATATATATATATATATATATATATATATATATATATATATATATATATATATATATATATATATATGTATATATAATTATATATATATGTACCAATACCAGGACATATTGCGGGTACTTCAGCAGTGAGCTTCTGTTTTTTCTTTCTATATTACTTGGATATTGCTTATTATCACTTACACTTACAGCAAAAAATATACCTTTTAATTTCTAAAATTAAAATGGCTCTAAACGATCTTTGTGATGATATCGATGAATATAAAACAGTCATATACGATACAATATCAAATGTAAATCTATTTAATAACCCTTCTTCTGATCTTAATATAATTCCTTTTAATGTTCGCAGTATTTGTAAAAATTTTAATAATCTCATATCATATATACAATACCTAAGTAAGGATTTTGATATAATCGGCTTGTCTGAAACAAATAATGTTAAGAATAAACTACAAAATTTAAACATCTCAGGATTTCAGCTCTGTTACAATAAAAACTGTGTTAATAAGTGTGATGGTTTTATAATCTACATAAAAAGTGCTTTATTGATTAGTGCAGAAGTGAAAATGGTTAATAATTGTAGTTTCTTAAAAGCTGTATTAGTGAAAAATTATGTTCATATTGGCATTACTGTCTTCTACCGATGTCATAGCATAGATAAATCAGAGTTTTTAACTAGATATTAAAATTTTCTGTGTTGATATAAACATAGATCTCCTACATAAAAAATGTGATATAGTTAATAATTATCTTAGCTTATTGTTATCTGTGTAAGTCAGATCAATATTTTGACTAGGGAGCAAGGAGTATGTCGCTACTCATCATTTTCCTATTCTCTTGAATATTCCTCTGTCTATATATATATGTTATATCCGTTTCCCATGACCTTCCACGTGCCTCCAGAATGTCGCCACATATTATCACACAGTTGCGTCATTCACAGAAACCAACATCAGCAGTTTCCAAGAATTGCGACAGTACGCTCAAACACCGTCAGCAGTCTCCATGGAAGCCAGCGGATGCTTGCCGGTTTCCCACGTACCTCAGCAAGATTTTTAATATAAATAGACTATGTAGATTTTATTAAGAACAGTATAATATTATTCTTTTAAGTTGTAACAATAATTAATGTCCATTTGATTTTCAAAGTTGTGAACATATTGTTTTATTTTATTTTAATAAAAAGTGTTTTTTTAAAAAGTGAATTTTTCAAATAGTGAGATAACAATTTGGCGCAGTCGATAGGATTCGTTTAAACGCTATTAGAACAAGAAAAAGGTCTAACTGGTAGCGGCGGATTCCAATCCCTTAACGAAACAAAAGGAACCTGAGAAGTCCTCACTCGTAAAGCTTGGAGCCACATCGAGAACAAGACAACCCAGATGCAGATTACGATTACGTAAGAATCGTCTCGTATTTGATTTTATTTTTCTATACTGTTCGATTTTTCAAATAGGATTTAAACATATTATTACTTCCCTTACCATTTGTTTTCTTAAATTACAAAAAGGAAAACTATTTATTATTTTTGTTAAGATATTCTTAATAACTTAACGTTTTCATTTTACTCGTTTTTGATAAAACCTTTTTATTTTTAACGCATCTACATTTAAAATTCAAAATGTCTCTCGATAATACCCAAACAACCATTGAAATTGAACCTTATAAACTTTCTGAAATTTTTTCCATTGTACCCGAATTTGAAGGTGATCAAATTTCTTTAAGCAATTTTATAACCGCATGCGATTGTGCATACGACATGGCAACAACGCAACAAAAAGTGTTTTTAGTTATTCACATAAAAAACAAGCTCCGTGGTAGAGCAGCTCAATTAATTAGTTCAAGGAATCCAAGTTCATACCTTGAAATTAAACAATTGTTAAATTTACACTTCGGTGATTCAAGGGATCTTACTTCCCTTATACACGATCTGCAGCGATTAAGACAACTTCCTAATGAGTCGCCCCTTACATTCTTTAATCGACTTCAGGTCCTGAACGCTAAAATGCATGCCAGCATACAAAAGTCCCCACTCCTACATTCAAAAGAACAAAAAGATGCTCAGACCATGTTAATTGAAACTATGACTCTTAATACACTTCTTACCGGTCTAGAGCCACGCCTAGGACAACTTATCCGTGCTAGTAATCCAACGTCACTTTTAGAAGCACAATCAAGAATTCGGAGAGAACTTCAGCTTTCGTATTTCGAAAATCAAAAAGTTAATAAACCAACTATTCCGAAACCCAGTCCTCAGTTACCTAGACCACACCAGCCACAACAATTAAAGTGTTCCAATTGTAACAGAATTGGTCATACAATATCTCAGTGCAGGCAACTTTCTTCTAATTTTCCCCAAAATAATAATTTCCAACGACCCATAACAAATTCTAATTTTCAAAGACCCGCAATAAACTCGAATTCTCAAAGATCACAATATCAACCAAATTTTTCGCAACAAAATAGACCAAATAATCCTAGCCAAAATACAAACCAAGCACAATTTAGGCCATCAATAATTCAAAGAAATCCCAATTTTCAACCAGCTAAGACGCATCATGTTAATACAAGACAAGAATGCTCCTCAGAGAATTATTTGCCCGAATACGATCAGTACACCGCCGAAAACGGCAATCCCGGTTTTTACGATTTTTTCCAACCAGAGGAAGAATCTTACCAAGATATAAACTATTCAAATGACACTAGTAATTACCAGGATTTTCTTACACCCCTTACGAATACCGACCCTCCAGACAATTCACCCCAGAACCCAATGACCGAGATCCAATCGAGAATAGAAACACTAAATCTAGAGAATATGGATCCAAATCTCAATTTCCCGGAACAAGCGTTTCTTTAAGTCCTCTTCTTACTGTAAATTCCAAGAATCTATATTATATCGATGACGCATCAAAACAATTCAAACTTCTCATTGATACCGGTGCAGGCATTTCTATATTTAAGGAAAACACCGTACAAAAATTTCCTACACGATTTCCCGAAAATGTCACTATTCAGGGAATTACCGATGAAAAACTTTCAATATCTCAATCTACACTCATACCTTTTACTATTGGTGATCCACACAAAGTGTATATTTGCAATTTAGATATAGATTTCGACGGTATATTAGGATTGGATTTCTTGGAACATTATGAATGTATTGTAGATCTGAAATCAAAACAACTTATTACAAATTTTAAAACTATGCCCCTTCACAAAGTAACCACAACTACAGCCATATCAGATGTACAAGAATGCATTAAAAACCGTAATAAAATTTCTATAGAGGCTAGAACTGAAAAAATTTTCAAACTCAAGTGCGAACTATTTAATACGGATGCTATACTTCACGCATATGTCAAAGAAAATGTTAGATTGCCAAATGCCCTGGTTAAGGTTAATGAACGCGGTGAATTTTTTACATCTATAATTAACTCAAATGCTATAGAAAAAACAATCGACTTTTCAAATTTAAATATCGAACCTTTTGACCCTGGAATTGATACTGAAACAATTTTTAACTTAAATACCTACCCTATACAAAACGCAGTTTTAGATAGGCGCTCAATTATTAAAGACCAGTTACGCACCGAACATTTAAACAACGAAGAAAACGATTTAATAACTAACCTATGTCTCGAATTTTCCGATATCTTTTATTTAGAAGGCGATAATTTATCTTTTACCAACGAGATCAAACATTCTATAGATACTAATAATTCAAGGCCCGTATTTACCAAATCATATAGATATCCTCACATTCATAAAGAAGAGGTAAAAAGCCAGGTAAATAAAATGTTAGAGCAAGGAATTATTCGCCAGTCCATCTCTCCATGGTCCTCCCCGGTTTGGATTGTTCCCAAAAAATTGGATGCCTCCGGAAAACCCAAATGGCGTGTAGTTATAGACTACCGCAAGCTGAACGAGCTTTCTATAGCTGATAAATATCCTCTTCCAAACATTTCCGACCTTCTCGATCAATTAGGGAAATGTCAATATTTCACAACCCTCGACTTGGCTTCTGGTTTCCACCAGATCGAGATCAATCCAAAAGACATCGAGAAAACTGCCTTCTCTGTTGAAAATGGCCATTACGAATTCGTCCGTATGCCATTCGGTTTAAAGAATGCCCCGTCCACATTCCAAAGAGTCATGGACAACATCCTTCTCGGTATTCAAAATGAACGTTGCTTAGTGTATATGGATGACATCATCGTGTACTCTCCAACAATACATGAACATATTTCAAGACTAACAGAAGTCTTCAAGCGTCTCCGCAAAGCCAACTTAAAGATCCAACCTGATAAATGCGAATTCCTTCGAAAGGAAGTTGCTTATCTAGGACACCTTATTACCCAAAGTGGAGTAAAACCTAATCCAAGCAAAGTTGAATGCATTCAGAAATTTCCTATGCCAACAAATCCTAAAGAAATAAAGTCATTCTTAGGTCTTGCTGGATATTACAGACGCTTCATCCCAAATTTTGCCAAAATATCAAAACCCCTGACCAAGTTATTACAAAAGGACGTCCCATTCACATTCGACGCGGAATGCAAAACCTCATTTTCTGACCTGAAAAAGGCACTTACATCGGACCCAATCTTAATTTACCCCAATTTCGAAGAAACTTTCTTGCTAACCACAGACGCTAGCGCATTCGCTATTGGAGCCGTCTTATCTCAAGGTCCCATCGGAAAAGATCTTCCGATAGCATATGCATCTCGAACTCTGTGTAGTGCTGAAACAAAGTATTCTACCATAGAAAGAGAATTATTAGCCATTGTATGGGCTGTCAAACACTTCAGACCATATCTTTTTGGTCGAAAATTTGTTTTGGTAACAGATCATCGCCCTTTGACTTGGCTATTTTCAATTAAGGACCCCGGCAGTCGCCTAGCTCGCTGGCGCCTTAAACTCGAGGAATATGATTACAAGATTGAATATAAACCCGGCCGAATAAACAAAAACGCAGACGCCTTATCACGTATTAAAATTAACCATTTTAAAAATTGCTCAGATTTTCAATCAACCATCGCTATTTACGCCTCAAATGAAGACGACTTTAATAACAGACCCTCGACCAGCAAACAAAATTCATTTTCAGAAATAATAACCGAAAACGATCTAGACGATAATGAAATAACCGACGAATACAATAGATTTGTTAATTTATACAAGACAAAATCAATCATCGATTATTCCAAAATCGAAATTTCCAATGATCAATTTTTGGACAAATCAAACAAAAATATTGTCACTTTCTTTTGGCAAACTAAAATGGAAGATTTTCATTTTAAAATTATAGAGGACCTATTTGAGGAAAACTATGATTTTGCCCCGCTTACGGTAAACACCCTGTCTAGTAAGAGTGTAAAGGACCGCAAATATTTCATAATACCCTTGTCGTATAATACTGATACCGTAGTCCAGCAGCTTTTCTATATTATCTATAAATGTCAAGATAAATTCGATCTTTCTAAAACCTATTGTATCGAAAATAATTTACAACTTCCCATCCTCGAAATATTTTCATTCATTTTCTCTGATAAAGATATTAACTTAAAAATATGCCATAACCTCGTAAGAACCCCAGACCCGGATGAAATACCCACAATTTTAGATCAACACCATACTGGCAAAAAGAATCTTCATCGCGGTATTAATGAAACTGTCAAACGCATTCGACAAAAATACAATTGGACCGGACTAACTAAAGATGTCGAAAAACTCATTCGAAGCTGTGAAATCTGCCAAAAAGTTAAAATCTGTAGGAAAAATCTTAGTACGCCCCTAGTCATAACAGAAACTCCAAAAACTGCATTCGAAAGAATCAATATTGACATCTTCGAGTATCCAACTCGTAACTATGCCCTTACGATCCGAGATGAGCTAACCAAGTTCACACAGGCGTACCCAACGTCGGATAAAAAAGCCTCAACGATTGTCAATACACTCCTGCTATTCTTTCAACATTATGGAACTCCCCTACGGATCCACTGTGACCATGGCCGTGAGTTTGATAACACATTAATGAAAGACCTGTGCACACTCTATGACGTCAAGTTAACCTTTTCAAGTGTTAGCCATCCGCAATCAAATGGATCGCTCGAAAGATTCCACGCCACTTTAACCGAAATGATTAGGATTCACACAGCAGAACATCCCGAGGAACACCCATTCAATATCCTCCCCTATTCAGTCATCTGTTATAATAACACAAAAAACAAAACTCATGGATTCACCCCTTATGAGCTGATATTCGGCCATACGTCTAGCCGACCCCCAGAAACCTTATATAATCAAGAACAACTTATCTCCAAATACATCCGAAATCTAAATAATAAAATGGAAACATATTACAAAATCGCACGAGCTAGAACAAACGCCCAAAAGGAAAAATCAAAAATCAGATTCGACAAATCAGTCTCCGATAAACAACCCGATTATAAAGTTGGTGACAAAGTATATGTCAAAGAATCGCAAATTAAAGACAAAAGTGAAAATAAATTCAATGGCCCCTTTCAAATTATCGAACTTTACCAAACTTCAGCTAAACTTAAAAACCTTTCTACAAACCAAATTTCCAAAATAAATTTTGATAGGCTAAAGACATACTATGACTAGTCTATTTTTTTTTCCAGACTCCTTTGGCTTATTCCAGCCGTCTTCTCCCAATACTTCTTCACACCAATCAACAATACCGTTGGATTATTTTACCATGAGGAAAATTTTGTCAAAATTACTAACGATAAGTGGACGTTACTCGTATACAAAGATTTACAACCCCTTAAAGAAACTATACAAAACAACGACAAATTACTTACTACACTCAGTGACGTGTTGAATGACCCATCCCCTAGAACTGTATCTTTTAAAATAGAAATTAAAACACATTTGAGCTTATTAACCCAAATGGCAGATACAAAAAAGTTATCTTATAGGAACAAACGCGGATTAATAAACGGCATTGGTAGTATTTTTAAATCTATAACAGGCAATTTAGATTCAGCCGATGGCGAATATTACAATGCATGTATAAACAAAATCACGCGAGATGAACGCGAACTTGAAAGCTTACTTAAAAATCAAATATCGGTAACTTCATCTGTAATTAAAAACTTCAATTCCACCATTCAAAAGATTCAAATTGATGAAGAAACCTTCAACCAAGACATAGATATTATACAGAGCGCTATCATGAACATATCTGATGACTTAGCGTTTTACGAAGGGCAAATTAAAACTCTAAATCTTTGCGAAGCTTTAATGGAAAGTTATGTTTTTCTAGAAGATTCTTTAAACGATATTATAAATGCCATCACATTCGCTCGTTTGAAAATTCTTCATAGTTCTATAATAACTCCAGGAGATTTGATCACTTCTCTCCAAGGGATATCGCGTTCTCTATCAAAAAATAATCTTCCTCTCCCTATATATTCATCAAATATTGCCAATTATATTGACTTAATTGAATTAGAATCATACCAGTCCGATAATAGGATTGTGTTCGTTCTTAAAATTCCTCTAACTGAACCAGAATCATACACTTTGTATCGAATTTTTCCTATTCCTATTATGGACAATCGAACAGGTCTTTTTCACATAATACCAACAACAAAAAAATACATTGCGCGAGATGACGACACCTTACTATATGTACTACCACAAGACATCTCCAGCTGCAAGCCACTCGAGACGCACACTAAGATCTGTTCAGACCTTCTGCAATATCCAATCGACAGTGATGCTATCTGCGAAGCACAGCTACTCAGGCAGCAGAACATACTACCGAAAACCTGTCAAACATCGATATTGCTAGTCACCGATTACCACGTCCAAGAGATCTCCACGAACTACTGGCTTATCTCAGTTTCCGAGCCACTTCCTGTAACCGTAAAATGTGGAACCAGGAATATAGAAACCCAGATCCTGAAGACGAACTCCCTTCTTAAGTTACAACCAAACTGTAACGCTTTTATTGGAAGCACAAGAATTCATTCCAAGTACCTGGTGGAGGAATATAAAAATGTAACCTATAAAAGCCAACCTGTTCAGATTCCTTTCGAATGCTGCAAACAGTTCCCAGAACAGTCTCAAATCCCAAAGCTCAAACCCTTGAAGCTCAGCAACATCAATGCCGATGACCTGAACGTTGCTCAACACCGCCTAGACCAATACTCAGAAGAGCTAGACAAGTTGATGAAAGAACCCTTCATAACCAAACATATCCATTGGTTTACGATACTCACAATATCAATGGTCGTTGGAATGGCAATCCTCTACATCCTCTGTAAGTGTAGACGTAAGAAGCCACTGAAACTGTCCATAACTGGTAGTCAGGATCCTCCATCACCTCCCAGGCCTAGTCCGAAGCGCTTTGCCCCATACCAGTTGAGAAGACTAATACCAAAAAGGCGAACTAGCATCCATCCAGAAAATACACAAGAAGAGGAAGAAGCATTTGAACTTCAGTCCTAAAAATAGCTGCAAAGCACCAACTTTTCACTAAAAGGGGAAGCTGTTATATCCGTTTCCCATGACCTTCCACGTGCCTCCAGAATGTCGCCACATATTATCACACAGTTGCGTCATTCACAGAAACCAACATCAGCAGTTTCCAAGAATTGCGACAGTACGCTCAAACACCGTCAGCAGTCTCCATGGAAGCCAGCGGATGCTTGCCGGTTTCCCACGTACCTCAGCAAGATTTTTAATATAAATAGACTATGTAGATTTTATTAAGAACAGTATAATATTATTCTTTTAAGTTGTAACAATAATTAATGTCCATTTGATTTTCAAAGTTGTGAACATATTGTTTTATTTTATTTTAATAAAAAGTTTTTTTTTAAAAAGTGAATTTTTCAAATAGTGAGATATATATATATATATATATATATATATATATATATATATATATATATATATATATATATAATTCACATAAAGTATGCATGTATTGTAAAAAAGTAGAAGTGTGCCTTGCCTGACAGAAGAACTGCTGGTTGGTGTTCGTTTTTCCTGTTACTTAGCAATAGTAATGTCAGTTAATAATAAGATCAAATTTTGTCACTGTCAATTTCTGTTCATAACTTTTATTATCTGACAATAATCATTTAAGAAACTTTAGATCTAAATACGTCATTATGCCTGTGATATTCTCGCATCGTGAATATGCAGATATGATATTCGTCTATGGCTTCTGCAATGGGGTCGCAATTCAAGCAGTCGCGGAGTACCAGCGTCGTTTTCCAG
>JAUTXW010004733.1:652500-760000 GCA_030620095.1 Kuschelorhynchus macadamiae
GGACCCTACAAAATGTAAAAATAATACCATTAATTATTAGCGCAAATGGTCTCATACACAAGAAGACAACACAACACCTCAGAGAACTGAATCTGCCCGACAGCACAGTGCTGTGGATGCAAAAGGCTGTTGTGCTCGGTACTGTTGGAATTATCCGACGAATTGTCTCACCGTACTGACAATAGCCGGGCCCTTGGCAGCCCGGACCCGGTTCTAGTGTACTCCACTAATAAGTGTGAAAAAAAAAATAAATATATATATATATATATACATACATATATTTATATATATATATATATATATATATATATATATATATATATATATATATATATATATATATACATATATATATATATATACATATATATATATATATATATATATATATATATATATATATATATATATATACATATATATATATATATATATATATATATATATATATATATATATATATATATATATATATATATATATATATATATATATATATATATATATATATATATATATATATATATATATATATATATATATATATATATATATATATATATATATATATATATATATATATATATATATATATATATATATATATATATATATATATATATATATATATATATATATATATATATATATATATATATATATATATATATATATATATATATATATATATATATATATATATATATATATATATATATATATATATATATATATATATATATATATATATATATATATATATATATATATATATATATATATTTACATATATATATATATATATATATATATATATATATATATATATATATATATATATATATATATATATATCTGTTTATTTCAGGAAAAGTAAATAACACACAATAGGTTCTATTATATATATATATATATATATATATATATATATATATATATATATATATATATATATATATATATATATATATATATATATATATATATATAATACTGTTTATTTCAGGAAAAGTAAATAACACACAATAGGTTTATTATTATTGGAAACACGATTAACTTTGTAAGTTTGTGTGTGTTCACATTCCAAATTCTAAGCCAATTTATACAAATTATCAAGGTCTTATACTAATAAACAGTAATCTAGCCAATACTTAAATTAGGTAATACTGTTTGTAAAGGTCTAAATAGGTAAAAAGAATCAATAATGAATAAATAAATAAACCAGCTTCATTGTAGTTTTATTTTATGAAAGCAGTTGCTCAAGATTAGTCTGAAGGATCTAGGATTTAATTTTAAGTTTAAGTTTTAAGTATGAGTAGTTATAATAGGGGAGCGCCTCCTCCTCCTCCTCTTCCTCTCTCTCATGTCCCTCATTCTTAACTTCCTCCCCTTTTATTCTCATTCGCATCATATTTTTTAATTTTTTCTCTTTGTTCTCCCACATTTGATTTTGCATTCTTAAGTCTTATAAATAGGTGCATCATGATCATTTTAGTATGACGAGACACATTTACTAAGCTGTGCTCGAGTTGCGTAAAAAGTTATTTTTGAATTTTTCCACCAATTTTGTATAAAACAAAAAGAAAAAATGTGTCAAGTAATAAGTGAATTATGTGTAATCGCGAAAAATTAACTACAACTATCAGACAGTTAAAAGTTAAATATCTCAATTTCTTTGAAGTGATTTCGAAAGATGAATACACCAAGCTGTTTTATCCACTGAAACGAGATTATTTGGAAGCAATTGACTGTTGTGATGATTATTTAGAAGGAATTATAAGCCTTACTACGTTTTTCAATACATTTGGGAAATCATACTTTGTAGGAGAATTAAGCCACCTAATAGAATTTATAGGAGAAGATTGCCAATTTATACCTGCTATTATTGCAACCCAAAAGAGGTTTCAATTATACGAAGATAAAAAACAGGTATTATCAAAGAAAGTTAATCCTATTCGCAAGAGACGTCCCCCTACATATTTAAAATATTATGTTAAATAAATGAAATGGCTGAGTTGCTGATTGCAGTTAAATTATTAGAGGAGAAATTTAGTAATCTTTCAAAAACCTATTTCTCATATTGTATGGCAAGTGGTCCGGAGTGGATAGACTTTTATTGTAATCAATCTGAGGAATTCGTAAAGGCTGCCCTCTTTTGCAACAAATACATTGAAACATTAAATTTTTTTCAACTTATTCAAGATCTAAAAGATATTGGCTTTGGTTACTATTTAAAAGACTTGAAGCAATTTATTGACGAGGATACTATTCTTCAAGAAATTGAAAAGGAAGAATAAATTTAATAATATTTACAATGGAGCAAATGGTTACTGAAATGTATGAAGAGTTTATTATATCTGCTGCATACTTCCAATATTTATCAATTGTAGGCGAAGAAGACGCAGAAGCACAAGATTTGTCAGCATATGTTAATAATATAGATCGAATGAAACAATGTAAATTAGCCGCTAAATTTTGTAATGATTATTTAAAATATAAAAATGAGTATGAACTTTTAAATGAATTTAGAAAATTAGATTTAAGGTATCATATTAATTGTATTCAATCATGGTTGGTTAATGCAAAATAAAAAGGTAATTAAGTTTTTTTTTATATTTTTATTCATTCATAAAACAATTGTCATATAAAAATAACACATTTGTCAAAGCACACATACAAGGTGATTTTGAATGATAGAAGCATTTTGGTTCCATTAGCTTTAGCGCTGGTTGTTCATCTATTTCAATCACATACTTTTTAGAATATTTCTGTATAAAATCCTTTTTTTCGCTTCCTTTTACAAAAACAAAATCTGCTTTCTTCGTAAGTGTTTCAATTATTTTTGGGAAATGATGTAATGGAGTAAATCCATTATTCCAATGTATACAATGATAATTTTTCGTTAACCATACCGCCTGCTTGTGACAATCAGGTGAAAGAAACTCCATTGGAAAAGGCTTTTTAAAAATGTAATGAGTCATTTCATAACCATCAAAAGCTGCAAGCTCTTTCGGTATAAATTTATTTTTTTCATCTTTGAATCCTTGCATATCTATAACCAATCTCATATTTTCAAAGCAGCAAATTTTTTAATGAGACTTTTTTTACTTGAATAATTTGCAATTTCTTCTTTCAGTTGATTAATTTTAAAAATAAATTTTTCAATTTGTAGTTGTAGTTTTGATGTCATGATTAAAACTAAAAGCTTTTGAAAATTTCTTTAAATTAAATCGAAATATGAAAATAGTGGGGATAAAGTTTATAATTGTTTCACAATTTTAGTAAGAGGGTTGTAGCTAAATAATTTGTCATGTAAAATAAGACAATAAGCAGAAGTATCTTTTTTAATTGCATTGTGTGTCTCAAATTCAATTCTCATTACTACGGATCCCGTTTGAATTGTTTCTTTTTGATGGGAGCAATCAATATGTGTAATAGGACTAATGTTTTTGAATTGTTCAGGATTAAAAATGGGTTCATTTGGAACACCATAGTAAGACTGTCTAAAGTTGGCAAACATTTCGTATAAAGCAGAAAATTTGTTTTCTTCGAAATTTAAGTACAAATCGTGATAAGGATATCTTTCAGAATTTAAATATACTCTAATATTTGACAAGGTAATATTGTCAAATTTACTCATATCTTTAACAATTTTCCCTTTTCTGTTTTCTTGAAAGCCAATCACAACATGACGAGGAGCTTCTAGTTTACTAGTTGTTTTTACCGGCCATGTGTGACGGGTTGTTTCGGTTAGAGAAGAATATTCAACAAGTTCCCAACTCCTGAATCCTATCAATATATCTTTATTTGATTCTAATATTTTTGATAGAGCAAGTTGTTGTGGCATATCAACTAGAATGTGAGGAACTTTCCAATAAATTTTATCGAAAGTAACCAATGGAGTGTCAGGAGCAGTAACAAGGTGTGCCGGATCTTCTTTGAAAATAACACCATCTAAATCATCAGTTGATCTAATAAGAACCAATTCCTGTTTCATATTCATAATAATTTTTCTGTAATCTTCAAAAAATCCTAAAAGCATTTTTAGTGGTATGGATACGGAGAATTTTCCATCATTATCAACTAAAATTGTATCACCTTCTTTCCGATGTGGAAACCAACCTGCATTTTCCAGTTTTAAACTTTCGTTGGTATTGTGAGAAAGGTAGCTTTTTAAGGTTGATGCTAATCCAACATTTCTTATTGAATCTATAGTAATTCCGTTTAGTTCATAGCGGATTTCTCTGAACAAAAAGGCTATACCATTGTTAATAAATAGCAATTCTTTCTTATATTTACCTTCTGTATTAGTTAATTTTCCTTCGATATAAAGTAAACTATCTGATGGTAGAGTGTAAGCATCGAGTTCTTGAATTGGGATCCTTATTTCATCATTGTAATCGAATTTTGAAGAAATATAATGTTGATATGTGTGAAGCTCAGAACTGACGATGGAATTGTCTACATAAAGCTTTTCGTTTACGTTTAATATGTTCATTATTTTAAAACAGTGAAACCCAAGGATGTGAGAAATTTACGATTATCTCGTCTTAACTTGTTGGTGTTGGATTTGATACTGAACTGTTGTTTAGGCTTTTTCTTTTTATAAGTTTTTACTTTGTTGATAGTGGTAGGGGCAAGTCTCATCCCAAGGGCTCTATTATATCTAACAACCATTTTATATTTCACTTGTTTGTAAATGTAACCTTACTGTTATAGTTTCTCCTCTAAAACTGATAAGTTCTCCGTCTTGATCAACTATTTTAACTGTTATATTGTTAATTGCTTTGACGCTAACTGGAAAATACAAAATGGGCAAAGGAGATTCAACTATTTTATACCCTGGAGCTACAGTTGGATAAAACTGGTGAATAATATGAACAGGTTTACCATTATTGTAAGAACCGACACAAATATTACAGTCAATACAAATAGCATTCACCTTAGTTATTTTTGCAACATTATCTGATTCTTCCTCTTTCATAGCTTCTAGTATCCTGCTATTAAAACCCAACATTTTTCCTATCGAATCTTCCTTGGTAAAATCAATTATTCTACTACACATTAAAAAAGTTTTTAGAGTATTAACATTTGCTTTTAAAAGAAAAAAAATTTTTTCATTCGGAAATAAATCTTCTATACTTTCTCTTATGTATGTTTCTATATCTGTAATGTCATAAGTTCCGTCGGGAATAACAATTACTTTTTTATCTATATAAAATTTATTATATCCTTCTTTTATATTGGGGATAGTCATAAACGTTTCAAAATCAGCTAAACCCAGGTAATATTGTTTTTCATCCTCTAAATATATGGGCGGATTAAAATCAGCAGACAAAACAGAACTGTTTCCTGATATGGCAATTGTGGTAGACATTGCAGTTTATTTATGAATGAGATATTACAATAAATAATGAGTTTATATATTTTTTTGCAAAAATTTTAGGGATAGTTGACCACAGTTATATGAATTAAATTTTTGTTTATTTTCATAAGTATAAAATACATCCACTTTGCCATTCGAATTAAAATATTTGAGAAGTTCAAAAGGTGGTTTTAAATTTCCATAACTATCAAAATATATTACATTTTTGTTATTTTTAATATAAGCAGTCCAATGAGATCCTTTATTTTGTTTTTTATCCAAATTTACAATACCACATTCTTTCAGATTAATTTTTTTTGGAAGTTCATCGAGCATAAAAACACCTCTAAAGCCAGTTATTTTTAACAGCTTTACATATTTAATAATATCATTGTTCGTAAGTGCTCTTTTTGGAAAACTTATTTTGAGTTTTTTTTTTGTCTGATTGCTTTCATTTTGACGGATCCTCCTTTATAAGGTCTAATAAATAGTCCCTTTCCTTTATATGGTCTAATATATAATCCTTTCCCTTCTTTAGAAGCATTTTCCATTGCAATATTATGTCTATGTATTTCTTCTAGTTGCTGTTTAGCTGCTTTAGCATCATTTACTGCCTTAGCAATTCCTGCCGCGCCTCCACCTAGTGCACCCAGGGCGCCAAGAATGGGAAACAAAAGAGGTAGAAATCCTCCAATTTTTTTGGGCGTTCGAATGATACGTTTTTTTTCTCAATTTAAGTTTACCCCCTTTTGTATTTTTTAATCCCAAACCGAACTTTCTTTTACCCTTCATTATTCCTGCAACACTTAAAGCTGCAATTTTTTCACCAATAGAAGAATCTTTAGCTTTTACCCTATCCCAGGCTTTTTTTTCTAATATTTGGTCAGATATGTGTCTTTTTGATAAATCTTCAGTCTGAGAGTAAGATATATCATGTTCTTTGCAAGCGGAATCCAATGGATTTATACCAACGTCACCTCTAGTTAATCTTTTTTCCAAGTTGGTGCCGGGACCACAATAATTATATCCTGGTATATGAACTTCGAAAGGTAGTTTGCTAATTAATTTATTTACTAAACCAGAGCCTTTTCTATTACGTGTTTTAATAGTTTTTTTCAACTTATGGCGACCCACAGTCATTGAAGTTCTTTTTATACTAAAAGCACATTGACATTTTTCTGGTATAAATACTTTTACAGCTAAAAATATTTACTAGTGTGATTAAGAATGAGGATTGAAAAACAAAAATTCTCATTACCAGTAAATAATCATGATGAAAAAATTTTAAGTAAACAGTTGAGAAAGCATGGTGACTTATTTTGCGGTGGTTCAAAAAGAGGGCTTATAGTTGGTTGCAGTGGTAGCGGTAAAACCAACGTTATGCTTACACTGCTCGAGCATCCAAATGGAATTAGGTTTGAAAATGTCTATGTTTATTCAAAGTCATTAGATCAACCAAAATATGAATATTTAAGAAAGTTGTTAAAACCTATGAAAGAAATTGGATACTTTGAATATGATAGCGATGAGAACATTATTTCACCTCATGAGATAAAGCCAAATTCCGTTATCATTTTTGATGATATTCCTTGTCATAATCAATCTATTATTAGGGACTATTTCACGCATGGAAGGCATAGAAACACCGATTGTTTTTTTATTTTTCAAGGATATTCCTCAATCCTTAAACGTCTAATTCGAGAAAATGCAAACTTATTAATTTTATTTAAACAGGACTGTTTGAGTTTAAAACATATATATAATGACCACTGTATATTAGATATGACATTTGATCAGTTTAAAAATATTTGTGCTAACTGTTGGATGGATCCATATGGCTTTCTTGTAATTGACAAAGATTGTGAAGTAAATCACGGCAGATATAGGAGTAAATTCGATTCCTTTATATATTTATAAAAGTAAAAAATTTGCAGTTTTATTTCATTTAAAACTTGTACAGCATGGATAAACGTTTAGCTCGAGAATTAATAAGATCCAGACAAGCCGTGAAGCAGAAATATCAAAGCTTGAAATTAGCTACTTCTACTGCTCAGTCCGAATTAGAACAAACTTATAGACCAATAACACAACCACTTAAACAGCTAATTTCAAGTATTGGTAAATCCGAACCATTCGATTTAAAAGAAGAAAGAGTTTCAAAGTATGAAGATTTCAAAACACCTACAAAGCTTTATAAAACATCAACTCCGACGAAAAATATTCAGAAAACAGGAAAAACTCCGTCACTCCCTACAGAACTACCAACATTTTTAAATGACAGTAGTATCACTTCTTCCTCTCCTGTAGTACAACCATTGTCATCAACTGTTATAGCAGAAACTTCAGATCCTTCTAGTGACACAACAACAAATTTAAACTTGTCAGACATATTGGAACAAACTAGAAAAACAATTCAAACCTATGTTGGTACACCATCATAAAGATTATTTAGCAGATTTTCATGAATTACCCAGATCATATATTGATGAGGGTGTGAAAGATACACAACATAAATTTGACCATTATTATGGAATAATTCATGACCTCGAAACGGATAAGTTTTCTTTTGGTTTAACACAGATACCGGTAGAAATTATTGGAAAAGACATTAAAGTGGGAGGAATAACGTACACAGGCACGCCAGGTTTATACGAATTGCTTTTCAAAAAAGAACCGAAAGGTTATAAGAAGGAAGATTTAGATAATTACATGAACATTCTAGCTAAAACAAATGTATATCGTAGGAATTTTGATTCAAATGAACAAGTTCAAGGAAATACATCACACAAATATGTTACAATAATAGGACCATATTTACAAAGAAAGGGGATTACAAAGACAAAAACCTTGCCAAGATTAGTTACAGCATTTAACAAACCAAAACCTCCGTTTAGAACAACTAGAGCCAAATCTACAGGAAAGGGATTAATTTTGAAAACAAACAGATCAAATACAGACTATGTATACTGGAATAATGTTAACGAAATTGTTGATAGGCTACGTTTATTAATTTCATCAAGTGATGCGGGAAATAATGCTCATAGTAACGAGATTATCTCTATTATTGAAGAATTAAGAGAAGATAAAGTAATACTATAAATAACAGCTATCAAATATAATCATATTTATTGTTTAATGAAAGCTCAACATGACAGTTGATAAATTTGGACGCCATATTTCAAAACAAAATCAAGAGAGAATAAGTGACATTAATAATTTAAAAAGGAGATTAGGTGAAAATGAAACAAATAATGAAATCTTTGCTAAAAAGCTTAAGGTTTTTGATGAAAATTTTTTAAAGTATGAGAACCAGATTAAAGGATGCTATACCTCAATTGAAAACGTTAATAAACAGTTGCTAACGCTAAATCAAATAAGTAAAGATTTGCAATTTTTAAATGAACATGTTAAAAAGGAAGACAAAAAATTAAGTGATGATATCAACAAAATTAATAAAATAATGGAAACAAATATAAGAGAAGTAATAATTGAAAAACACAAGGAAAAAATTAAACAATTAAGAACTTTTATAAAAAGGTTAGATGATGAAAAAAAAAGAAATCAAAATAGCATTCTTAACAGTAGAACAATTGACCAACTCACTTTGGAAGAAAATCAACAATATATTTCCTTGGAAAATATAATGTCCAGTGTAATTAAGAAATTAGAACAAGAATTAAATAAAACAGAGGAGGAATTAAAAAATAGTGATAGTAGATCAACTACTTTCTTAACTGGAGAGATAAAAAAATCCTTTAATGCGTTAGAAAAGGAGATTACTAAAATTAGTAAAATTTTAAATGAAAAAAGTTATACAATACAAATTGATAAATTGAATGAATGGGAAAAAACATATAAAAGTTATATTTCGAATTATTACAAAACATAGAAAGTGAACTTCCTTAAAATTGAATAAACAAGTTTGTTGTCATGACAACCGTTAAACAGCAAGTCGTTAATGAATTACATAAACCTGCTAGAAAAAACTACAAACGCAGAAGGGTGGTAGTGAAAGGGTTAAATGATCTTTTTCAAGCTGATTTGGTTGAAATGTTACCCTATGCCAAATTTAATAAGGGATTTAAATATATCTTGATTACCATAAATGTATTTTCTAAGTATGTTTGGGCCGAACCGTTAAAATCTAAATCTGGAAAAGACGTAACAGCGGCAATGAAAAAAATATTAATCAGTGCAAAAACTCCACCAAAAAACTTGCAAACGGATAGAGGAAGAGAGTTTTTCAATGTAAATTTTCAAAATTTGATGCAACAATTTCGAATTAACCATTATAGCACGTTTTCCAATTTGAAAGCGAGTATAGTAGAAAGAGTGAACAGGACTTTAAAGAATAATATGTGGAAAATATTTAGCATTCAAGGAAATTACAAATGGTTTAATATATTAGCGGATATTGTAAAAGATTATAACAATACAAAACATTCTTCAATAGGAATGAAGCCAAAACAAGTAAATAAAACAAATGAAAATAGAATCTTGAAATCTGCATTTACTCATGCTAAAACGTTAGATATAAAATCTCCAAAGTTTAAAGTGGGTGATCACGTACGAATAAGCAAGCATCGAGAGGCATTTTCAAAAGGTTACACACCAAATTGGTCAAATGAGATATTCCACATTAAAGAAGTTAAGATGACAAACCCTTGGACCTATTTAATTCAAGACGAAGATAATCAGGACATTCTGGGTGGTTTTTATGAGCAAGAATTACTAAAAGTAAAGCATACCGATGTGTATCTTATTGAGAAGATTTTGAGAAGGAAAGGAAACAAAGTTTATGTGAAATGGTTAGGACTTGATAAAAAATATAATACATGGATTGATAAAAAAAATATTGTTTAATTAAATTGAAATTAAATTTTAGTTAAATTTGTTTTATTTCTGTTCCTCACTTTATGCTTTAGCTGATACAAATTACAAAGTCTTAATGTGCTAATTAATTTCAAATAAAATTCACATTTACTAAACTAAAATTTTATTAAGTAAAACATCAAATACAATTTTTATTAAAACGTGTCAAATATATTTTATTTCTATGTTCCTCAGATAATATCGAATCTAGAATAAGTTTACAATCATTTATTCTTTTTTCAAAACGGAGTCTATCTAAGTACCACATCTGAAAGTTACTCCTACGGGCTTGTCTGTAAGCAAAGCTCCACTTCACTAACACATGCACCTTATTGTTCTCTTCCAGAAAAGATATTGTTTTCTTCGTAATATTTTCTTTTTGATCCATTTTCATTGTTTTCTTCGTAATATTTTCGTTTTGTTCCATTTTGCTTCAATTTGTTTTCCATTTGTTCAGGATATAAAGCAAGTAATTCCATCATAGTTGAAACATTTTCACTGTTAGGATTTTCTGTTGGACTTATTATATTATAAACATGCGTACACAAGTCGCCACAATCAGATGAAATATTATTTTGAAATATTTTGAAATATGTATTGAATTCTTGCCTTTTAAGTATAGATAATCTATAATCAATAATTTCCTTTAATCGCCACAAATTGTCCAAAGACTCTTGTCCTAAGTATATGAAGTGTGGGCCTTTTGTAATTTGTAGAACAGGGGTATCATTTATTTTCTGAACCTGCAGATGAATGTTGTTTATATTCACACTGGTTTGATCAACTTGAGGAAAGTAGAAATTGTTTACAATAATTCCTTGATGAACACAAATGTCTTTCCAATTTTCTTCGGTTAGTGCGATTGAAAATCCAGTTTTTCCACCAATTACAATTTTTGGAGAAAAATCATTTAAACTAATGCCAACAAGAACAAATTTTGACAAAGAATTATTTAAAAAATAAATTTTTGAATTAAGAAGCGTTTCCAAAGGTTTATGAACCACGGCGTTGTTCATAATGACTAAACGAGACTGAAACATATTGTGTTATTCTTGTACTTAAATATTCTCATCCCCACTTTCTTTAAAGTTTCGATTAAAATGGATTAATGAAAAAATAGATTTCCAGTTTGAAATTTGTAATAAAGATAAATAATTAAAATGGTAATGTATAAAAATAATGCAAAGTTTAATGTAACACTAATGATGGAAAAGTAATAATTTTTGAATCCGTCATAATAATTGGTACAGTTGGGGGTTAAAATTTGTAACTGATTATTTTTAAACTCTAACCTTTCTATCCAATTTGTATCAAAAATAGATCGATTTGGATAATGATACAAAATTTTAAAAAATTTACTTGCATTTTCATTTCCATTTATTCGTTCCATCCAACTAATTGTACTATTGTTAATTAATCCAATTTTCATAAATTTACAATATTTACTTAGAGTGACGTCTGTTTTATTAGAAAAACATATTTCACACTGTGTTACGCCAGGGGGATGATGAACATAAAAAACATTTTGGAAAATAAAATAAAGAAGAATAAATTGAGATCTACTGATAGTCATTAAAACAAATTAATAATTATATTCCAAATTTATTAACATTAAGCAGATACTTTCACCACGAAAGCAAAAGCAGTTGTAAAAAAATAACAATAAAATACTTAATTTAAATATATGTAAAAGTTCATAAATAAGGATATTAATAATACTATATAAAATGTGTAGCTTGAAGACTTATTTTGAATGGTTACAATTATTCGATTCCTATTTTTCCATAAACAGTTATTTAAATCACAATTCCTAGCAAATTTCTTATGCTCCACAATAGGATCATCATAACTTAACCAATCAAAAATTTCAATACCACAATAAAAACATTTACAAATATCATTGATTGAAGTATAGTAAAAGCCAGCTCCAGCTAACACTTCTGGTCTCAATTTTCCTTTCCATTTTTTAAAAGTGGAAAGTCGTTTTTCATATGTTTTAAAATAACTGTTATCAATTTCTTTGTCAAAAGTTTCTATGCACATTTTGTGAAAGACTTATGAAGACTAACTTTGGTTTCAAAAACAACAAATTTAAATACCTTATAATATCTACATAAATATATCTAAATCTTCATGTTCTGCATTCCATTGATACAAAGCAATATCTTGGTGTCCCCAAGCTAATGTATTAAAACTATAGGGAATTTTATACCGCTTATCATCTTCGGAACTCAAAGCCAATTTATTAATTAACTCTGTAAAAATTGTATGTTGTCTAGATCGAAAAACATACATTGAACAAAAGGTTTTAGAATGATTTTCAACAACATCTTTATAATGAATAAAATCCAACTGCTTTTTAATTGCACTTTTTTTAACACCTTTTGCTTTTTTTGTTAAACTGTTTTCCGTTTTAATACAATATGCTTTTGCTCCAGTACCAAAGAAAGCAGTAATGGGTTCACCAGCATATTCATCTTTGAATTTTCCTATAACTGACTTTGTAATAGGCATTTCATGAATATTATTAAATTCATAATTAGATGTGTCAAATTTGTGAATATTTTTTATCATGTCAGAATAAATATTTGGAGTTGTGACTTCTAAAATGAACGAATCGGTATCGGTGTATAAAAGTGAAATATTTTCCTGATAAAGAGGTTTTAAAAAATTATAAAAGAAATCATACATGACAGTTTTAGATATATCTAATATTGAGAAGCCTACATATATTGGTTTATTGTAAGTAACTTGAATCTTTTGCATTTGAATAGCTACCAAGTTTTCAGAAAATATTGTTAAGTCCTTGAAATATGGTTTTGCAATTAAATTCTCAGCACCATCTTTTCTTCTATTTTTTTCCCACTCTGTAACAAGTCTTACGTCAATTCTCCTATCAACATTTTCCATAGTCTTGCCATAAATACTATTATTTGCCAACTTGTAAGTATTACGATCAAATTCATTCTTTGAATCATTTCTTAATCTTGAATTCAAGTCTATATATTTTTTCAACCAATCAGATTGAGAAAACTGTAAAACTCTATGAACTTTAGTTAACTTGAGTCCATGTTCCAAACATTGTTTTAATAATTGATAGTGAATAACATATTTTGATTTATCATTTAAATTGGGTATTAATTTTATGCATTTAGAATTTGGCGGTTTAAAGTTTTCTGGACAAAACGGAAAATCGTTATGATAGGAATGTAGACTTGTAGGATATTCTAAATCAACTTCTAAAACATATCCCTTATTAGATTTTTTAGAAATATTCATAATATTTAAATCATTGATTTCTTTATCTGTTAACCAAACAAAATCTCCCGTTGGAATGTGCTGTGACATTGCATAACCATACAAATTTGTTGCATCATAATAAATTATGTATTTAGTTGGCTTTAAAGGATCAAAATTTAAAAGAAATGGGTTATTAGCTTCAGATTTTCTACAAATGCAAGAGCTCACACCACCGCGAACGCTTTTTTTGAAAAAGTGTATCATATCTGGATCAGTTAACAATTCTAACTCTATTCCAGTATAACGCAAACACGCCTCCCAGGATAAACCTGGAAAAGTGTAAAAATGAGCTGGATCGAGCTTATATGTGGATAAACAAGTGCTTCTAAAATTTTCAAAAATATCTGCCAAAAGTAAAGTATCAGAGAGTAAGTAAACGTCGGAGTATTGACCAAGAGATTCACATTTAAACAATTGCCAAACCTTTACAGCTCTTTGGTATTCTGCATCACTGATGTGCTCATCCGTTAAAGTATTATAAAATTGGTCTTTCTGAGGTAAAGTTGTTTCTTCTAATTTTAAATAATCATCAATATAACTGTAAGGAAATACACCTTTTTGCCGAATAAGTTTAAATCTTTCTTCATCATTGAAAATTTTTTTTATTTCCTTACATTGTTCATCTTTTAAGCTTTCAGAGAGTTTTGACAAAGAATGGGATAGAAATTGAAAAGAATCAATAAACCTTAATGATATATTTTTTTTCTTAGCTTTTTGTGTCTTTTTATCAAAATAGTTATCCACATGAATAAGCTTTTCAAATGAAATATATTTTTCCTTGTTTTGTGCGATAACTGTTAGTTGTTCTTTGTTTAAGCATAATTTTTTAAGAAATAGATGAGAATCATAATTACGCAAATTATGCAATATAACTGGAATAAAGTTAGGTATTCTGTAATTTATGTTGCAGAGTGAATGAGCTGGACCTCTATAAAGACCGGTTATATGACAATGATCTGCAACCCTGTCATTTAAAAGAGGTTTATTACAAATATGACAAACTTTTTCATAGTTATGATAAATTTTGTCCAGTTCGTTCAAAGGGATCATTTTTTAGGAGCCTTTAAATATTTATTGTATATGTTATACACATCTCTTTCTAAAGAATTTATAAATAATGTATCACAATTTTGACCTCTATATTTTTCAAATTTAGAATAATTATCGTCGAAGGAACATTTAATGTAATAGGCAAATGAATGTGGAATATGTTCATATTGTTTTAAGGTGTATGAAGTATTAGGATTTTTATCAACATTGTCATTATTTAAAGGCTTTAAAATGCATTCAAAATCTGCATACACCACGAAAGGAACTTTCATTTGTTTATGATAATTTACAAATTTCAAAATATTATCATATGAATAGTTTCCAAACTTATCTTTTATTAATTCTTTAGAAGGTAGGTTAATTCGTAAATGATCACAATCATAGCTATTGTGTTGTAATAAATTTTCTTCTGTAGGGAAATATTGTAAACAACCATCGCAAATATATTTTTTTCCGTGATGTTTAGAAATTTGTGCAGAAACTAGTTTTGATAAATCTTTAATATAGCAATAATGAAAAGTTTTTTCATCATCATCACTTATTAACAATAAATTGACATGTTGATTTTTTTTATTCGATGAATAATAAAGTGGACCAATTACTTCATACCCCTTTTTAGGATTTATAATTTCTAATCCATATACATTAATAGAAATGTTATTTTTTTCTTCAAAAATCTTAATGTTCTTTAGCAACATTGGAAATTCTATACCTGACATATCCAAAACAGAAGAGTAGTGTGGGTAGGATGAAGTTTCAAAATCTAATCCTCGTGGTTGGTGAAGAGCAGACACAACTGCCCAGGCGAAGCAAAAGTTGTCATCATTCCTAATGTTGATCACAGCTTGACGTCTCTTGATCTCTTGAGGAAGTTCGATAAAAGATGAGGCTCTCAGCGGATTGTGCTTGTTAACATTAATTTCCAAATGAAGTAAATTCATCAAAGCCCATCCTGCAACGTAAAAATTAAAAAATTACTTTTTTGTTGCTGTTGTAAAATCGAAAATAAATTCTTTACCTGAATCTCTTTCTGCAAATTCGTCAGCTTTCTGGTCAATAATGGTGCAGATTTGCTCTAACAGTTCTTTTTTCTGATATCCCTGGCAAATGACTTGGAACGGCACATTAAAAGATTTGACATCATAGCTGTCGCTGCTGGGGTTAAAATAGAAACCGAACAGTTCCATATTTAGCTTGATACATTTATGTTTCTGCAGTTCTTGATCTATTAGATGTGCAATTTTGTATTCCAAATGTTGAAAATATTCTTTCACATTTATGAAGTTTTGGTGTGAGGAAATCCTATAAGATATTATTCGTTCCCTGAATGCTGACTTGATAATTTCAACACCTTCCTCCAAGCCTATTTTGGAATTGTTCTTGTGCACACTAGATCGAAGATGTCCACCCCATAGACTTTGGTTTATATTTTTCTTGCATTCTTTACAATATTTTACAATATTTGTAGAATCTATATAAATTAAGAAAAAAATATTTTACAAAATATTTTACAAAATATGACATGAAAAATAAAATGTTCTTACCTTTAACAAGCTTTGGTTTTTTCAACCAACTGTTGAGTTTTGTGGAATTTCCGTTAACATGTTTTTTAATATGTCGCAGTAAATTATCCTTTCTAGTAAAGACTTTATTACATGTTACACACTGCATTTCTGAAGTTTTCTGCATAATAATAATAATAATAAAATTAATATTGTGCAATTCTATTTAGTTATAGTCAAATTTTGAAAAAAGCAATTGCATTTTTGAAGTTCTTTGTATAATAATAAAATTAATATTGTGCATTTTTATTTAGTTATAGTCAAATTTTGAAAAAAGCAATAGAAATTAATTGACTTTATGAATCCATTTCTTCAAATGAGTCAACTAATTTGTCAAAGGCCTGTTTAACATAATTCACCGTACTTTCGTCTCCCTTTTTAATTGTGATCAAATTAGTTAAATTTTGAATAGCGAAACCCAGACACTTAAGGTTTGCTATTTGTTTTTATTTTTTTTATTAATTTTAAATTTTTTTTTAATGATAAATGATGGTTTCGAAATTGAATTTTGTTCAACTGGTGAATTATTAGGAGAAATATCCGAAGTCAAATTTGCATCAATTTGTTTTTCTTGCGGATCAGAATTTACAATAGCATATGGTGAATTAATAGAAGATATAGCCGAACTTAAATTTTGATCAATTTGTTTTTCTTGCGAATCAGAATTTACAATATCATATGGTGAATTAGTAGGACAAATAGCCAAACTTAAATTTTGATCAATTTGTTCTTCTTCCGAATCAGAATTTTCACTAAACAAAAAGGGAGAGCAAATTGGTCTCGGAGAATTAATTGGCGATTTTAATGTTAAATAATTTGGATTAGATTTTTGAAAACAAACAATATCCTCATAGCTAGAATTTTCAGTTTCGTCAATGTCATTCAGTTCTTCAAGAGTTTGTTTAGTTTTTGTTGTAATTAAGTCCGTTTTGTTGTCAATAATGTCATTAAGATCGTCAAGAGTTTGTTGTTGAGTAGCTGTAAATAAATATTTTTCGTTGTTGTGTTTGTTGGCATTATTCTGAACTTGGCTATTATAAATAATTTCATTCAAGTCCTGAATAGTTTGTTGTTGACTAGTTGTAAATACGTCTGTTTCATTGTTTTGTTGGTTTGCAAAATTCTGCATTTGAGTACATGTGTATAAGTCAAAGTCATTGTCAATTATTTTGCTACTCGATGCCAAAAAATTGTCCATTATGAAAAAAATCGTAATAACAAATAAAAATGCCACAAATGTACATAAAAATGTCACCAATATATATAAGAATTAAATCTTGCCAAATAAAAATGTTAGAAATAAAAATAAAAATTTACCAAATAGACACAATGTAAACACCAGAAAACTCGCGAGCTCTGCACAGTGTGAATGCAGAAATCAATTGCATTCGTCTCTTCGCTGAGGCGATTTTATATGCAAAAGTTAATCACATGTGTCCTACTTAAAGTTGAACGACAATCTCTAAAAACCACTTTCCCAAGCCGATCAACAACCTTACCCCCCTCCCCCCCTTCCCCCTCCCCCCCCCCGGACCCCTGAATTTCCGAGACTAAAATCCCGGTTCCCCAATTTCGGGCTACCCTCTTCAGGTTAAGTTAAGTTAGGTTAGGTTATGTTAGGTTAGGTTAGGTTAGGTTAGGTTAGATTAAAAAAGAAGAAAAGAAAAAAGGAGAAGGAAAGAAAAAGAAGAAGGAAGAAAAAAGGAGAAGGAAGGAAAAAGGAGAAGGAAGGAAAACGGAGAAACATATAAAAAAGAGAAAGAAGGAAGGGAGAGAAAGAAGATAAGGTGAGGGTGAGGGGGGTTTAAGGGGGGCGAAGCCCCCCTTGGCCCCCCCCCCCCCCCCCGAGGAAACTGACAGGGAAAGGGACAGCAAAAAAAAAAAAAAAAAAAACCTTAAGTATTGCAGGTAGTAAAAGTGGTGGTTGATGGGATATATACTTAAGAACATCCACTCGACGATCATACAGTATCATTCGCTGTAATATCAGTTGTCGATATTATTTTATAAGCTATAACCAAAATTGTTTTTTATCAAATATATCTATCTAAATCTAAAGCTCCTAACGATGGCAGAAAATATGATTGGAAACGCTGACCAAATTGAAGAAAATAATGTGGAGAACGCCGCTCAAATTGAAGAAAGAAAAGAAATTTTTATTAACTTGGAAGGCGATTCCATCACTTATAAACATTCATTTTTGGACAAATCATCTAGGCTTGTTAGAAGATCATTCTTATGTAACATAGACATTAATTATATTGAGGAGGAAGAAGAAGAGATGGAGGAAGATGATCAGGAAATTGACGAAGGAGTGGACATGGATGGACAATTGCTAAATTTAGGAACCGAGGCTGACGTAAAAGTAAGCAAGTTTAGGGCTAGTGAATTATTTAATAATTTTGAAGAAAAAGATGTATGTGTTATACAAAGCTACTCTAAAATTGAAAGTCGAAGACTAGGAACATTTGCTATTTGCCTTCCTTGTAGTGCAATTCACAGGAGATATTTACGGAGAGGGGAGTCCGATCATGTGAGCTGCCACTACAAAAGAGCCTATGTTGTTAGTGCTTCTGATTTACATTGTGCTATTTGTAGAATACATCTTTTTCTACTAATTCCTGAACATGCTTGCTTTTACTGCAACAAAAATGAAAAAAAAGAGATTGAAAATTATATTGTTAAATATTAATAATAAACATAGTTTGTAAAGGTGATGGGTAGATTATTTCAACAATATTAATTTTAAATATAGATTATAAACGTAATGGGTAGATTATATCAAAAATATTAATTTTAAACATAAATTGTAAAGATAATAAGTAGAATACGTCAACAATATTAATTTTAAAAAATGTCAACTGTTACTATAAGCGGTTATATATTTTCATTGCTATATGCAAAATACTTCTTTTTATTCTAACATCTGACACTGTATTTGTAAATGAAATAGCTAATCATATGTAAAAAAAAAGTGTCGATTATGTCAACTGCCACTAGAAGCACTCATATATTAGCATAACATTTTGTTAACGCTTGTATCTGTATTCAATTGAGTTTTCTCTTACTTGATGCAAATTATATTAATATTATTAGTATAATTAAAAAGTAGTAGATTAGGCTATGCCGGTCCGACAATCAAAACCGTCATTTTTACATGTAAATTCCCATAAGAAAATTTAAGCTTCCATTTGCAAAAGTGGTGCCATTTTAGGGCGTGGCACTTTTTGTGTAAACCCATAACAATTGTTTTGTTATGTAATGTGAAAATTAGTATGTATTAAAAAACTTGTTAGATCATTGTTGTCGTTTCAATATAGGCAAAGGAAAAAATGTGTGTCAATTATTATATATATTTACATTTACTTTTTTTTACAAAATTATTTGTTACCAGAGTTTTCACAAACACAAATTATAAAAAATATTATCCTCTTTTTAAAATTACAACAAAATGATGTCTAATTACATCTTTGAAGATTTGTACCAAATAGTAATATCTAGTGCGACATACAGGACAATTGTTTACCATTATAGAACAACCATTTTCATCATTCCATCTTAAAATACATTTTAAACAAAAAATGTGGGAACATGTATTTGGTCTACATGAATCATAATATTCGATTATTTCAAAACAAATAGCACAAAACACTTTTTTCTCTTCACTCTCAGTTTTATTCAAATTTTTTAAAACAATCCCATTATTTTCTACTCGAACTAATGGTATATTTTCTTCTTGAACTCCTGGTATAATTTCTTCGAGGCTAATTGTCTGAAGCGGAATGGATCGATTTCTTTCTCCAACTGATTCACTCATTTTATTTTAATATTATTATTAATAGATTTATTCAACAGATTTTTTTCTTTTAACAGTCACTCGTACCTTAACATACTAAAATGATCATGATGCACCTATTTATAAGACTTAAGAATGCAAAATCAAATGTGGGAGAACAAAGAGAAAAAAATAAAAAATATGATGCGAATGAGAATAAAAGGGGAGGAAGTTAAGAATGAGGGACATGAGAGAGAGGAAGAGGAGGAGGAGGAGGCGCTCCCCTATTATAACTACTAGTATGGTTTTATTCGCAAATCAAGACATTTTATTAAACATTTTAGGTGCAATATAATTGAATGATCTTTTATTAAATGTAAAATTTATTTTTGGTACAGCAATTGGGTTTTTCAGTTGATATCTACTCCCTGATAAAATAATTAATTGATTTTTTATTATTTAATTATTACATAGGAGTCTTACTACTGAAGCTTAATATATATGTTAAATTTGGTACACTTCTGCCTCTTTAAATGGATTAATTGAAGGATATTGTTTATCTTTAAATAAACATACCTTCAGCAATGCTTTCTGAGCAACAACAAGCGCACTTAATATAGTCTTTAAGGTAGCTTCCCATATTCATATACCATAACTTAAAATAGATTCCGTTAAAGTTTTATATATCGACAAAATATTTTTTTTGGACATGGAATGTCTTAAGATGTAAAATTTGTATAACAATTTACGGATTATACTTATTACATATTCAACATGTATCCCATTTTAAGTAAGCAGACTAGCATCAAACCATCTTTTAACTGTGGAAATAATTAACTCATCTTTATTTTAAACCCCTTCCCAACTCTTTTTAGCAATTAATAAACAGGTGTCATCTGCAAAAGCTACTACGCTGTCTTGGAAAACAGAGAATAATCCATCAATATATAAAGCAAACAAAAGAAGCCAGTACAAAGGCACAGTATCCTGTGGCACACCATACTCCACCGCGCGAGCTAAGTGTATCGTTTATTTTTACCTGGTGCTGTCTATTTTGTAAAAAAGATCTGATTAACTGGTTTGGTAACCCAATTATACCCTTATCTTTGAGGCGTTCCGGTAGAATATGGTGTGGCACAGTGTCAAAGGCTTTAGCTAAATCAAGAAAAATGGTCATGCACCTCATACTCAAATTTAGCCCTGAGCCGATATGACTGGTTACTTTTAATGCCTCTTCAGTACTACATATTTCTTTAAAGCCATATTGCTCATTTGATATTAAATTGTATTTGTTAATAAATTGAGTGAGGCGAAGTTTTAAACATCTTTCAACTAATTTACTTATAGAGCTAGTCAAGGCAATTGGTCGATAGTTTGTGAGTTGATCTTTGCTACCAGACTTGTACAGAGAAATAATCATTGATTTTTTAAGTACATCAGGATAAATACCTGTTGAGAAAATTTTATTAATGAAATGAAGTAAGGGATTCAATAGGGTTCTGTAGTTTAATTTAATGATATCATTGCAGATATCATCAACAGTGCTAGAAGTTTTGTTTTTTAATGAAATATGAGTCTTGTTAGAGCACTAGCCAGAACAGAAGCTAACAAGAAGCTATGCTGTTCCTTTTTTAATGGGAACTGATATTTATTACGAGTTTGAATATTTGCACCTAATTTGGATCCTACAGAACTAAAAAATTTATTAAACTCCTCAGCAATTGATTCAGCAGTAATACGAGTTTCACCGTTTTCACATTTAATACTTTTAAATGTGTTAGTCTTCATAGAAAAATTTTCATTGGTACATTTTCTAATAGTCTGCCAGGTTAGTTTAAGATCCCTTGAGCGAGATGCGAACTGATTATTAAAATAGTTTGCTGTTGCCGAGTTTAATAATTTGTAAGAATTACGATATTTAACAAATTGTTCCTTGTAATTAATATTATAAGGATGCCATGAGTCTTTTTAATTTATCTCTCTCTTATTGATTTAAGAATGCTCTTCGTGATCCGAGGTTTAAGAATTCTACTTTAGCATTTTATATATTTTTTAGCAGTGGTTAATTTAATATGCTCAGTAATTTTACAAGTCAGTTTCAGAGCACATAAATTAGGATCAGTCTCACTCAAAACATCCTCCCACATCTCAGAATTTAATCTTAGATTAAGTTTTGCGTTATCCAGTTGCATAATAACTTTTTTATTTATACTATTCTTACATTTAGACAGAGGAATATTCAAGAGAATAGGAAAATGATCTGAATAGCTTTCCCTCAAAACGACTGCATCAGGCTTTTACTTTGACCTGATAAAAAAGTGATCTAGACAAGAGCGACATACTCCTTGCTCCCTAGTCAAAATATTGATCCGACTTACATACCCCACAGATAACAATAAGCTAAGATAACTATAAACTATATCACATTTTTTATGTAGGAGATCTATGTTTACATCAACATAGAAAATTTTAACATCACATATTTGATTTTATATATATATATATATATATATATATATATATATATATATATATATATATATATATATATATATATATATATATATATATATATATATATATATATATATATATATATATATATATATATATATATATATATATATATATATATATATATATATATATATATATATATATATATATATATATATATATATATATATATATATATATATATATATATCCGTTTTCTAAATGAATTGCCCTGTATGTTATTGCACGTTTTATTATGCTGAACATTCTAAACACTTTTTATGTTGTTTCCTATCCTATTATTAACTGTTTTCTCGAAAATGTCAAAGTAGAAATTGCAGATAGACAACTAAAAACTAAGATAGAAAATACCATCATTTTTGTTGCAAGTTAAGTCGTTTAGGAGTTTCAGAGCTTCATAAGATCAAAAATGTCAATTTTCCAGCGCCATTTTCTTAAAACCGTTAAGTTTCGGTATAGGAAACATAACACTAAAAGGGTTTAGAATGTTCAGCATAATAAAAGAAATGCAGTAATATACATTTTACACAAATTTGACTTTAGAACAGATAATTTTGTATATATAGCGTATTTGGAAGTATTTGGGTTAATAGCTATTAAAATTTACAATTATTATTTGAATAAAATGCTAACAAAAAATGCGTTAGAGAGTAGATTTGATATAAAACGGTTGTTTAGTTAACTGATATGCACTTCGCATTTATTACTTCCCTCGTAAAAGGGATTCAGATCTACGTTTTTTTCAATTACGTGGCTGTCTGTTCGCGGCATAGCTAGCTAATAAACTACTTACCCGGTTGACTTCGAATTTTGGTCAAAAATTAAGGGTCATATGGGGATGACCTGGTAATATTTTGGTAAAAATCTAATATAGCTAAACAAAATGATGGCCTAGTGAATTGTTAAAACAATTATTACTTAAAAAAATATTACTAAAAAAACTACGACTACCTAATTTATTTCAAACTTTGCACAAAAATCAAGTATTATATAGAAATCAACTGGTAAAATTTTCGGATAAATCCAAGATGGCGGAACAAAATGGCGTCCAAATAAAATGTTTGTAATCGTGAAAAAAACCATATCTTCACGTTTTAGCGTCCCTAGATGCCAAAAAATATATATATATATATATATATATATATATATATATATATATATATATATATATATATATATATATATATATATATATATATATATATATATATATATATATATATATATATATATATATATTATATATATATATATATATATATATATATATATATATATATATATATATATATATATATATATATATATATATATATATATATATATATATATATATATATATATATATATATATATATATATATATATTATATATATACATACATACTTCCGTTTCGCCTTCGATTTTTCAAACTTACTATATATATAGAATCACGAAATTTCCCTTACCCCGGAGCTTCCCTCATTATGCTTTTTCCCTTTGAATAGTGAAGATATGTTAAAACCTGAGGGGTGACTTTTTTTTCACGATTACAAACATTTTATTTCGCCGCCATTTTGTTCCGTTATCTTGAGTTAGTAACAGAATTTTAATCGTTGATCCCTACATTTCTGCCATAACTAATTGTGGTGTCCATAGTTGATACCACAATTAGTTATGGCATAAAATTTGAAATCAATCCATGGAGTAGTTTTTTCAGACTGCATTTTCAAATATTTTATTATGCCGCCATTTTGGATTCGTACCGAGCTTTTACCAGTTGATTCCAACATAATACTTTACTCTCTTATTGATTTAAGAATGCTCTTCGTGATCCGAGGTTTAAGAATTCTACTTTAGCATTTTATATATTTTTTAGCAGTGGTTAATTTAATATGCTCAGTAATTTTACAAGTCAGTTTCAGAGCACATAAATTAGGATCAGTCTCACTCAAAACATCCTCCCACATCTCAGAATTTAATCTTAGATTAAGTTTTGCGTTATCCAGTTGCATAATAACTTTTTTATTTATACTATTCTTACATTTAGACAGAGGAATATTCAAGAGAATAGGAAAATGATCTGAATAGCTTTCCCTCAAAACGACTGCATCAGGCTTTTACTTAGACCTGATAAAAAAGTGATCTAGACAAGAGCGACATACTCCTTGCTCCCTAGTCAAAATATTGATCCGACTTACATACCCCACAGATAACAATAAGCTAAGATAACTATAAACTATATCACATTTTTTATGTAGGAGATCTATGTTTACATCAACATAGAAAATTTTAACATCACATATTTGATTTTATATATATATATATATATATATATATATATATATATATATATATATATATATATATATATATATATATATATATATATATATATATATATATATATATATATATATATATATATATATATATATATATATATATATATATATATATATATATATATATATATATATATATATATCCGTTTTCTAAATGAATTGCCCTGTATGTTATTGCACGTTTTATTATGCTGAACATTCTAAACACTTTTTATGTTGTTTCCTATCCTATTATTAACTGTTTTCTCGAAAATGTCAAAGTAGAAATTGCAGATAGACAACTAAAAACTAAGATAGAAAATACCATCATTTTTGTTGCAAGTTAAGTCGTTTAGGAGTTTCAGAGCTTCATAAGATCAAAAATGTCAATTTTCCAGCGCCATTTTCTTAAAACCGTTAAGTTTCGGTATAGGAAACATAACACTAAAAGGGTTTAGAATGTTCAGCATAATAAAAGAAATGCAGTAATATACATTTTACACAAATTTGACTTTAGAACAGATAATTTTGTATATATAGCGTATTTGGAAGTATTTGGGTTAATAGCTATTAAAATTTACAATTATTATTTGAATAAAATGCTAACAAAAAATGCGTTAGAGAGTAGATTTGATATAAAACGGTTGTTTAGTTAACTGATATGCACTTCGCATTTATTACTTCCCTCGTAAAAGGGATTCAGATCTACGTTTTTTTCAATTACGTGGCTGTCTGTTCGCGGCATAGCTAGCTAATAAACTACTTACCCGGTTGACTTCGAATTTTGGTCAAAAATTAAGAGTCATATGGGGATGACCTGGTAATATTTTGGTAAAAATCTAATATAGCTAAACAAAATGATGGCCTAGTGAATTGTTAAAACAATTATTACTTAAAAAAATATTACTAAAAAAACTACGACTACCTAATTTATTTCAAACTTTGCACAAAAATCAAGTATTATATAGAAATCAACTGGTAAAATTTTCGGATAAATCCAAGATGGCGGAACAAAATGGCGTCCAAATAAAATGTTTGTAATCGTGAAAAAAACCATATCTTCACGTTTTAGCGTCCCTAGATGCCAAAAAATATGTTTTATAAACTTTTATATATATATATATATATATATATATATATATATATATATATATATATATATATTTATATATATATATATATATATATATATATATATATATATATATATATATATATATATATATATATATATATATATATATATATATATATATATATATATATATATATATATATATATATATATATTATATATATACATACATACTTCCGTTTCGCCTTCGATTTTTCAAACTTACTATATATATAGAATCACGAAATTTCCCTTACCCCGGAGCTTCCCTCATTATGCTTTTTCCCTTTGAATAGTGAAGATATGTTAAAACCTGAGGGGTGACTTTTTTTTCACGATTACAAACATTTTATTTCGCCGCCATTTTGTTCCGTTATCTTGAGTTAGTAACAGAATTTTAATCGTTGATCCCTACATTTCTGCCATAACTAATTGTGGTGTCCATAGTTGATACCACAATTAGTTATGGCATAAAATTTGAAATCAATCCATGGAGTAGTTTTTTCAGACTGCATTTTCAAATATTTTATTATGCCGCCATTTTGGATTCGTACCGAGCTTTTACCAGTTGATTCCAACATAATACTTGATGTTTGTGCAAAATTTGAGATAAATTGAATACGTGTTTATTTAAAAATTATTATTTTAACATTCGACTATTGCCAAGTGACTCTTAATTTTTTATCAAAATTTGAAGTCAATTGGATAAGTAGTTTTTAAGCAATGGCGGGAATTGACAGACAGACAAACAGACAGACAGACCGACAGACGGACCGATGGAGTTTATAAAACATATTTTTTGGCATCTAGGGACGCTAAAACGTGAAGATATGGTTTTTTTCACGATTACAAACATTTTATTTGGACGCCATTTTGTTCCGCCATCTTGGATTTATCCGAAAATTTTACCAGTTGATTTCTATATAATACTTGATTTTTGTGCAAAGTTTGAGATAAATTAGGTAGTCGTAGTTTTTTTAGTAATATTTTTTTAAGTAATAATTGTTTTAACAATTCACTAGGCCATCATTTTGTTTAGCTATATTAGATTTTTACCAAAATATTACCAGGTCATCCCCATATGACCCTTAATTTTTGACCAAAATTCGAAGTCAACCGGGTAAGTAGTTTATTAGCTAGCTATGCTGCGAACAGACAGCCACGTAATTGAAAAAAACGTAGATCTGAATCCCTTTTACGAGGGAAGTAATAAATGCGAAGTGCATATCAGTTAACTAAACAACCGTTTTATATCAAATCTACTCTCTAACGCATTTTTTGTTAGCATTTTATTCAAATAATTGTAAATTTTAAAAGCTATTAACCCAAATACTTCCAAATACGCTATATATACAAAATTATCTGTTCTAAAGTCAAATTTGTGTAAAATGTATATTACTGCATTTCTTTTATTATACTGAACATTCTAAACCCTTTTAGTGTTATGTTTCCTATACCGAAACTTAACGGTTTTGAGAAAATGGCGCTGGAAAATTGACATTTTTGATCTTATGAAGCTCTGAAACTCCTAAACGACTTAACTTGCAACAAAATTGATGGCATTTTCTATCTTAGTTTTTAGTTGTCTATCTGCAATTTCTACTTTGACATTTTCGAGAAAACAGTTAATATTAGGATAGGAAACAACATAAAAAGTGTTTAGAACGTTCAGCATAATAAAACGTGCAATAACATACAGGGCAATTCATTTAGAAAACGGATATTGACACCGGTATAAAGTCGAAGCGGCAACACCGCACAATTTAAAATATTTTAAAAGGAGAGTTTATGTTCATTTATGGCCATAGCCAAATTTTCAGAATAATCTATTTATTGGTTTTCCAGATACTTCTATAAGTCACCGTAAATAACACCGTATATATATATATATATATATATATATATATATATATATATATATATATATATATATATATATATATATATATATATATATATATATATATATATATATATATATATATATATATATATATATATATATATATATATATATATATATATATATATATATATATATATATATATATATATATATATATATATATATATATATATATATATATATATATATATATATATATATATATATATATATATATATATATATATATATATATATATATATATATATATATATATATATATATATATATATATATATATATATATATATATATATATATATATATATATATATATATATATATATATATATATATATATATATATATATATATATATATATATATATATATATATATATATATATATATATATATATATATATATATATATATATATATATATATATATATATATATATATATATATATATATATATATATATATATATATATATATATATATATATATATATATATATATATATATATATATTATATATATATATATATATATATATATATATATATATATATATATATATATATTGGTATGGTAAATGGTACATAAAGAGGAGAGTTTTCGCAGTTTCACCGGAAATGACTCCAGTTTCTATTTTTTAAATGGAACACTCTGTATATTTTTACATTTTTGGATTTCTAAGACAATTCTTAATTAGAATATGACATTTTAAAAACTTTTTACGCTTAATTGATTTTTTGTATAGCCATTTTTAAAATCGCAGCTAGGTGGCCATGACCGGACGCAAATTAATCTAAGGACCTCAAATGATGACAGAATAATACAATCGCTAAGTTTTAGTGATTAATCTGATAGCTAGGAAGTTGATAAAATCAAATTTTTGTGTCTTACTATTTTTTTTTTAAATGGCGGCCCTTTTTAGACACGCACTTTTTGAAAAGATGATTCTAACGGTACTAACTTTTTTGCGATTGGATTAAAAATAAGCTCAAAAATTAAATATTACTAAGAAAAATACTCGATAATCCATTATTTACTTTTATCACGTGTGCCATGGATAGCCGTGCTGGATATTAAGTAGGATTTATTGTTTTGACAGTGATACTTATTTATTCTTTCTGAGTAGACATAAGGTTTCATTATTTTTCTTGATTTTCACTATTACTTTTGTTTTCAAAAATCAAAATAATGTATACTCAAAGTGAAAAAGTCGATATGTTATTAATATTTGGAGAATGTCACAAAAATTCAAGGAATGCTGCTGAGTTGTATGCTCAGAGATACCCCGACTGGCAACATCTAGTCCATCAGTATTTTCCATATCTCGAGAATCGTTTTAGGCATCAAGTGGGGGAAGGCAGATTTATTATAAATGAAGAAATGGAGATTAACGTTCTTGCTATGGCTGAAGTTGATAAAACTGTTTCTTTAAGAAAAATTAATCACGAACTAGGTTTAAGACATGAATCAGCTAGAAAAATACTAAAGAAACACGGATATCGAGTTTTTAAGTACCAATTCAACCAACATTTGTATCCTGACGATGGCGATAGATGGATATTGTTTTGTGATTGGTTGCTCCAAAATTGTAGAATTGACTCAAATTTTATCAACTTTATCTTATTTTCTGACGAATCCAGATTTACTAATAATGGTATGTTTAACAAGCAAAACACTCGTTACTGGGCCCAACAAAATCAACATGAAATGAGAGCAGGAAATTTTAAAGAAAGGTTTGGTATCAATGTCTGGGCTGGTGTCGTTGGTAACAGAATAATTGGGACAATTTCATTTCAAGCCCAATTAACAGGGGTTAGGTACTTAGGCTTTCTCCGAAATGAAATTGAGCAACATCTTAATGATCTACCTTTAGAAGTTTTACGCCGAATTTACTTCCAGCAAGATGGAGCTTCGCTTTACAATACCAGAGAAGTTCTTAATTATTTAATTGAACATTTTAATAATAAAGTTATTGCAACCAATGGCCTAATACGGTGGCCCGCCCGTTCACCAGATCTCACTGTTCTCGATTTATTTATTTGGGGATATGTTAAAGAAAGAGTCTATGTAACAGCCCCAGCCACTCTTGAAATCTTAGAAGAAAAGAGTGTACGTGTATTTAGAAGTATTACGCCTCAAATGCACAACGCGTGAGAGAAGCAATTGAACGAGCGGAAATGTGTCGTGAACAAGGAGGAATGCACTTTGAACAACTACAGTAAACTCGAATATTGTGCTTTTACATTTTACAGTGTTATTAAAGTTAGTTGAAGATAGTTACTATTTGTTAGCCAAAGATACAGATTTGCACGCCTAAATTTGTTGACGATATCTGAAGAGGGGCAGCAGAAAACTGTATAAAAATGCTGTTCCGAGCGTTAGGCGCATAGGCGTGCATTCTTTTCATCAACAGAGATCGGCTGGGCAGACTTAACGTGACATGAGGCATAGATAGATCCAACGTAAGTAATCTTGATCAACCAACTGTCACAATTAAACATGCTACTTAATATCCAGCATGGATATCCATGGCACACTTGATAAAAGTAAATAATTGATTATCGAGTATTTTTCTTAGTAATATTTAATTTTTGAGCTTATTTTTAATCCAATCGCAAAAAAAGTACCGCTAGATTCGCAGAAAAATCCTCTTTTTAAAAAGTGCTTGTCTAAAAAGGGTCGCCATTTATTTATTATTATTTATCAACTTCTCTTGTTCCTAGCTATCCGACTAATCACTAAAGCTTAGCGATTGTATTATTCTGTTAACATTTCGGGTTCTTAGGTTAATTTGCGTCCGGTCATGGCCATTTAGATGCAATTTTAAAAATGTCTCATTCTGATTCACAATTGTGTCAGGAATCCAAAAGTGTAAAAATATACAGAGTGTTGTGTACTCCACTGGTTGACGTATTTAACTGGCACTGCGAACAGGATAGTGTAATTCTGCCCTTTATCGGTTTCCGTTCTGTGCAAATTATTTTTAAGAAAGAACCGGACAACCTTCTAGACTCAATTTATTACTCCACCGTTGAAAGTTCAAGAAGTGTTCTACCTAAGGAGAAGAAGGAACTAGTAGGAAAGAAGCTCAGTTCCCTGTCAAGAGAAGCTGTGGTCCCAGTTCCTGCTTTCAAGTCAACCTGAAGTTTCTCAACGTTTAAGAAATATTTTAGTGCAAAATAGGGCTTCTTTAGGATTAAGTGTTGAAAACGAATCTGGAAAGTTTAGTAACGATTTCGTACACGAGTTAGTTAATTTTTTAAATAATTTAAGTTTAGACTCTAATAAAAAGAATTCTAGCAATTTAAAAATGGAAAATATCAGATTTCATACATCACTTTTACCAACTTTTTCTGGTGTCCAAGATCACCTAGAAAGTTTTATAAATGCGATTGACGAGTTTTATACTTTATATTACAATGAAGAACGAGATCAAAGAAAAGTTGTTCTAGCTGAGATAAAATCTAAATTAGTAGATAACGCTAGGGAATTGTTACTATCTCGGCCAGACTTAAGTACCTGGCCTACAATAAAAACCGCACTCAGACAAAAAACAGACAAATCTGAATTTTTGTGTAAGAAAGTGGCCTTTTTAGGACACGTGATAACCCCCGAGGGAATCAAACCTAACCCTACTAAAATAGAAGCCATTCAACGTTATCATTCCCAAAACACAAAAAAATCAGGGTCTTTTCGGGATTAGTAGGATATTATCGGAGATTTAATAAAAACTTCTCAAAATTAACTTTTCCCCTAACTAAATGCCTACGAAAAGGTAAAGAAATAAACTTAGGTAATCAAGAATATAAAAATACAAAGAACTTATTTCGAATTCCCCTGTATTACAATACCCCGATTTCATTAAACCTTTCAAGCTTACAACAGATGCTTCTAATATAGCTATATGTAGTGTTTTATCTCAAAACGAACATCCTATTGCATATTACTCTCGAACTATTAATTACGCAGAAAGGAACTACTCTACTATAGAGAAAGAACTTTTAGCCATAGTCGATTCGACTAAACACTTCCGTTACTACTACTATGGCTTTCCAAAATCAAAATCCCGTCTAACTCGGTGGAAATTAAAATTGAATGAGTTTACTTACGAAATAAAATAGTACAGAGGAAAAGACATTTTCTAGCCGGCACCCTCTCCCGCATTGACCTTAATGTACAAGAAACAAATGACGCACAATCAAATGCCCCTAAGGCAGACGACAAGGTAGTCAATCTCACCGATTTTGAACTAGTCGATTTGGTATTAAATCAAGAGTATGAAGACCCTTCAGAACAAGTACCTGAGAATTATCCTAATCCTCCCGCAAACCCAAATGCAAATGATACAAATTCCGACATTACTGTTCATTCAAATAATGATACTCAAGGAATATAACTTCCTATATCAGAATTACCCGTAAATCATGCATCTAACCGACTAATATTAGACTATGGCGAAGAATATTAACATACGTAACCCTTCAAAAAGAATCACCATTTCGTTAAAATATCTAAGGCTGACCGACAAGAACATATTTACCATTTACATACCTAATCAAGCATTAAAAGTGGAATTTCAACAAATAGTCAGTGTAAATGTAAACCCAAGCGTAAAACTTATATTTTCAAACACCATTCTTAATTGACGTAATAAAACCCTATGCAACAAAAGGAAATAATTGCTAATTATCATCAAAATAACCACAGCGAGATCACAGAAACGTATAATCATATAAAGCAAAAAAAAAATTACTGGTCAAAATTAAGAGACTCCATTACTAGTTACATAAATTCCTGCGAAATATGCTTGTAAAATAAGTATGAAAGGCACCTGTACAAAATTTCGTACGAAGGTTCCTTACTTCAGAAAAACCATTCAAAACGCTTCATTTAGACATTTTTCAGTTTTCTAACTGCCTATTTCTCACCAATATAAATTAATTCTCTAAATATGCCCAAGCCTATTATATACCAGATAAAAACGCAGTTACAGTATTAAATAAATTAAGACACTATTTTTCACACCACAATACCCCACAAAACATAGTCACAGACTAAGAGAAAGAATTCCAAAATAATCTTTTTAAATAATTTTGTCAATTATTCTATATAGAAGTACATTATACTACCCCTTCGAATTCCTCCTCTAATAGTCCAGTGGAACGCCTACATTTTATACCTTATTAGAAAAGTTGCGTACTTTACAATTGCAAAACTCAAACAAAACACCCCAAAATCTAATGACTTCTGCTGTATTAATTTACAATCAAAGTATACACACGACTACAGGACATTCACCCTTCTCGATTCTGTATGATACTTATTTAAACGAACCGAATTTAAATAATGACCTAACTATTTTCGAACAGTATAATGAAAGACGTAAAAAGGAATTAACCGCATTTAACGAACGAGTCTATAAAACTGCCTACCAAAGACGATCCGAAAAGACCCAAAAACAAAATAAAAATACTGAGCAAGGCCTAGAAATTCAATTAGACCAAACAGTGTACCGAAAAAATTCTCTACGTAATGAAATGAAGCCCCAGTATATACCCACAAAAGTTATTAAAATTGGTCAAAACAAAGATCAAGAGACTTAGAAAAAATCCTCTTTCTTTTCAGTCTCCCGATCCTGACTATATCGAGCCTACTGAACACATGCCAAGCACTTCAGGCACACAACTTCCAAATAATAGGTATTACATGGAAGATATCTCGCCATCTGTAGTAATAAGTCATTATCGTACTACATATATTTATATAGTAATCTTTTAAAAATAGGTGATTTAGTAATTAATCAAAATATTAATTTTACGAATTTTAGCATGTCTCCAAAGCTTAAAATAACACATATGATACTTATGCAAAGTTGAGTATTTGATGTCGAAAGTTTACATACAAATCGCAGAAAGCGAGATTTAATAAACTACTTATGTAGCGTCATCAAATTTGTCACAGGAAATCTAGACGACAACGAGCTGGAAACTATAATGCAAAACTTGTAACAAAATCAATTAAATAGTATGCATAAGATTAATGACCTGAGTTCGTTCGCCGGAAATATACTGAACAAATTCGAGGAAAATATAAGTCGTAATGGAGAATTCTAATAGTATTCGTATAGGACTTCTCGATTTAAACAATGAAGTAAATTTAATACTTATATTACAAAATGAATATATACAAATGACTACCTTAAATAAGTTAGAAAAATTATTAAGAGTTTTCTCTTTTGCACGTTTACAAACATTAGATCTCGAAATTTTAAATTTAAGAGAAATTACAGAAATTTGGTAATATTTAGAGATGCACTATCCTAAAAATGCGCCACGGTCCATAAGACCGTTTTCAGAATTAACCTTAAATTGTAAAATCGGACTTTTAATTTTAGAAGGTATGGCAATTCTTGCAATTAAAATACCCAGTTTTGAATAAAATGTATGTAATTTAAAATTTGTATATCAAATACCGAATGAGGAATCCAAAATATGCCCTAGCAAATACTACTGCAACGAATTATGGTACGAAGATTGTGAAGAAATCAATTCGAAATGATTTTGCCTTGGCCCAATTGCTAACAGTTGTCCCTTGACCGAAAATTGTTTCCAGTTTCAAAAAACTTATTCTTCAAGGTTGCTATATTATACAGAGCTAATGTGATGTTATTATAAATCAACACAGGTACTCCCTGGCTATAAATAATGTATCAATACTTCTACCAGAAATCATTAAAATTAAAAATACAAATTTATCACTAAATCTGCAAATCAGGCATCTAGAGATTCCGAAAAAATCCAAGAAGACATTATTGAACCCATATATTTTCAGAACCTTGTTCCTCAACAAAAAACACATGTTGTTTTCATCATTACATGCATAGTATTTATATGCATATTATTACTAATTATATATCTGTGGCGAAGTCAAGGAAGCAAAAGGACAATCGCTTTGAAGACTCTGCAAGAACTCGTCAACGAGGACGATGAAAAAACTAACTAAATATCCTTGAACCAGTCCTCATTTATATCGAATACTGCAATTATGCTTGATTATATATTTATCTAGTATTTAAGCAAATTACTGTAATTATTGGGTAACATTAATATAGTGTCAAAGCTTGATTGCTGTTCGTATTTTTGTTCATTAGTTTTAAGTTCGGCCCTTCAGTAAAATAAATTGTTTTTTAAAACATACTCCGCTGGTCGACGTATTTAACTTCTGTAAGTCATCAGACCAAGAAAAAAAATTCTGTTCAATATATATGTAGCTTATGCATATGTATAAGCCTTAAATAAATAATTTAAACTAAATTATTAAATCTGCAAATTTTACCTTGCGACTGGCTTAATGGTTGATCAACCGTACAGCCAGTATTTAGTTTTTAAGGTTACATAATCAGAGTCTAGTTTACTAGTGTCTATATTTAATGAAAAAACTTTAACTTCTGATATGCATGGAAACTCTTAATAGATAATCAGAAAAGGCTCTACTAAGTGCACCAGGGACTATATTTAATTTCCCTTTACAATGCTCACATCAAAAGAAAATTGTTATAATTTAGCAGACAACTTAAATAATCTATTAGATGGTGATTTTAAGTTATGCGACCATTTTAAAGAAATGTGATCTGTAATAACTGAAAATGCTAATACTCCACATATCCTTTAAATTTTTTAATCACTAATACAGTTGCCAACAATTCGGGCTCTATCACACTGTAATTACGTTAAGTTCGGTTTAAAAAACGAGTGGTGTACGTTATCACTCTCTGCGTTCCATCGTGTGCCTGTTTAACATTCAAAAATGTTCTTTCAGTCTCATTGGTTCATACTGTAGATTGTTGTTTTCCACACTTTCCTTTTAGCAAATCATTTATAGGGGAAACTAGCGTGGATAAATTTGGTTCAAAACGCTTGTATCATGAGCACATGCTTATAAATCTTTTAACTTGTCTTGTAGTGCGTGGATAATACATCATTGCCTCAATTTTCTCTGTTCTCATCTCACCATTTAAATCAATAATTATAAAATGGATATATTTTAAAGATTTACGAGTGAATTGACATTTGTTAAAGTTTATAGTCAAATTAGCATATTTTAATATATTAAAAACTTCACATAATAAGGTCAAATGCTCATCAAAATCCTCTCCCTTTACTAAGGTATTGTCTAAATACATACAAACTTTGTTTTCTGTCTAGGGTGAGAACAAAATGCATTAAACGTTGAAGAGCATATGCAGCGTTTTATCAAATGTTCTTTGCATCTCTTAACATGCTTAAAATACTATTAATATAAATAAGTGAGAAATTCCAATTTTTTACAGTAACAATGTTAATTTTACGTCCGTCAGAACAAAATCTTAATGTCTTCATTTGCTTGTTTTAACCATAGCAACTGGAAAACACGCATCTTGTTATTGGGGCTAAATTTTGGTACGTTTTTAGTAGAAACCCCTGGGTATACGACGATGCAAAGCGCTTGACGGCGAGGATTCCGAGTACAGCGCTGTAGAACGTAAAACTGGAAATTATGCGAAAAAAAGTTTTTTCACACTTTTTCAAACTTCTCGGAGAGTGTCTAGTTTTGGGATCTCTATTGTTTTGGGACGCGATCGGCAGATCGTATGTCAACTATTTTTAAAAAACAGGGAAAGTATAGAAGACTAAAATCTTAAAAGAGTCTGTTTCGAAAATCTCGAATTATTGTAATATCGTTCGAGAAGTCGAAATAGAAAATGTTTCCCTAAAATTTCGGTAATTAATTTCGTTTTTCTCCAAGACGACACATCCCGTTGAAACGTGATTTTTGACGTTCTTAGAAAGCCGCACTTCGCGAGCAAGTTTTTTTTACAGCGGGCGAAATATTAAACTAAACTTTTTTTTAAATTTTTACAGATTTCGCCTATTTTTTTTTTTTGCTAGATCTTCAAAAAAGCATGTAAAAGAAGCATTAGAAGAAAAAATGACGGATTGTTTTCATTTTACGGTAAATTTTCATTCAAATCGTACAATCGTTGGTGCCATCTCTCGGTAACAAAATTGAAAGTATACAAAACGAATTTTTCTTGACATTTATTTAGGGATATTTTGTGAATTTGCTGATAATTTGCGAAACTCAGCTGAGCCAGAAAAGTGTCAAAACATAAAATTCGGATTTTTTTTTCAAATTCTTTTAGTCTTTAGCCGAGACTTTTAAACGATTTCTATATGAAATCTCGTTTTAAATACCTTTCAAGATTTTTCGATGCTTTTATAATAGTTATTTATGCAACTAGTGCAAAAAGTAAGTTTTTTTCGCACGCGACATGAAAATTGTTCTACGAGGCGCGGTCGAGTTTGTCAACATGTCGAGTGCAAAAAACACTCTTTTTGCACTCTTGCATACAATATTTTTTATCAAATAGATAATAGTGAAATTCAAAACAAGTTGACACTTCCTGTCATATAACTATCGAATTTTCATTGATAATTGTTTTAATTTGTCAAGATCGTTTATTAGTGGTTTAGTTGGGTTTTTATTAAAAAAAATGAGTGGAGATGATATTCCATTGCATATAGAAAGTGGTGCTGAAAATGCTATAGTGGCCATACTTCCAGAAAAATCAAGACATCTGTATGAATTGGCGTACACTTGTAGAAGAACGTAGGTGTTTCAGAAAAAGTTCTATTTGCCTATTTCATGGAAAAATTAAAAAACGAAAAAGCATATTCTCTCTGGAGTTAATATTCAATGTTGAAAAATACTCTATCTGAAGGATAGTGTATAGATATACGAAAGTTTTGCAATTTACTGGCGTTTCTACAGTGAAAATCGGATAGTTACGGCCCTAAAAAGTCGAAAATATATACTCGAACTGAAATTGAAACATTTCTGGGTGAAGCAGATTACCCCCGTTTTCACTAAAAAGGTTTAAGAGTTAGACCAGATCTAATTGATATGGTAACTAAAACTGTTCGTTTACCAGTTGTGTTTTGCTTATGTCACTGTCATTTTGTAATTTAGACATTTAGAACAATTATTTGTTCAGTTGTTGCTTATGTCCTTTTAAACCCATAACTGTCAAGTTAGACTAAATTTAAATCTCTTTAGTGAATACGGGGTTAATGTTTAAGGTTTCTCTGAGTTAACGTACATAGTGTTATCGGGGGTCGTTTCTATTGTTTTTATTTTTGGAATTCACTTCCCAAAGTTTCCACCGATAAATTAAAACACTTTTTACTTGGTAAAAACACGGATGGCTTTCCAGATTCAGCTGTTTTTTGTTGACGCCTTTTGACGGACGAGCTGAGGGCCACCTCCATCTTACAAGAGAGCACGTCATGCGCACATATAGTGCTGCCATGTTTTTGCCGTGAAAGTTAGGATATTAAGAAAAAAAAGTTTTGGAGAGCTGAATTTGGCAAGGAGCATCACACCATTTATTTTAAGGAAATCAAAATAGCATACAAAGGGCATAATAGAGCACAGCAACAATACTTAACCTAATAATATAATGGGCAATATATGAAGTTTCAAAAAGACACACTTTGCAGTTAAATGCTAAAAAATCGGTGGGTTTGCTTTTTGCTAGCGATACCACAAGGCAAACTATTTTAAATAATAATCAGTAAACGGTAAAAAAATTGAATTTCGAGAATCTGCTAGAAATTTGGGACTTATTATGGATGGTAAGCTAAGATTCAGGGATCACTAACCTCAAAATTGAAAATAGCGTATGGTACTTTAAAAATACTCTTTTCGCACATTTTTTAAATCAAGATACAAAAAAAAATGCTCTGTAATTCTTTAATCCTTTCATTGCTTAACTTTTGCGATTCTGTGTATGGTCCTTGTTTGGACAGCATGGACCTGAGAAGAATTCAAAAAGTGCAGAACTCATGTTTGCGTTTTATTTTTGGTATTCGGAGGAGACCGGGTGTTACTCACAAATTAAAAGAAATGAACTGGCTTAATATACAAAATCGCCGAATCGTGCATCATTTGTGTTTTGCTTATAAAATTCTAAAATATAAATCTCCCCCATATTTGCTTCGGAGGCTAACATTTCGAACAGATATTCATAGTCTAATATTCGACGCACCTCTATATTGACTATTCCTAAGCATAAAAAAACAAATATTTAAAAGATCATTTTCTTATCGCATAGCATTCTTTATAAATAAATATAAAATTTATAACTTCTCTGAAAATCTTTTAAAAATAGAATAAGAAATGAGTTTCTTGCCTGAGTATTATCACGCCAACCAGCATTGATAATTTGTGTTTCTCTCTCTCTCTCTCTTTCTCTCTCTGTCTCTTTCTTATCTTTTTACTTCTGTTTTCTTTGCCTTTTTTGGTCTATTCATTTCTAATTATTATCTTCCTCTTTAGCTTACCTTACATTGTTTTACTTGAATATATTATTTTTTATTAGAAATTACTTTTTTTATATTTACTTTGTTTTCGTTTTTGTTATATTAATTAAGTTGTTTAGTTGTAGGAGGACCTCAACAGCTTCCGAACCTAGGCTTGGAAAGCTGACAATAACGCCTTTTAGTCTTAAATTAAAGTTATAAAAATGTAAGAGATTTTTTCATCACACATTTGTAGTATTTGAGACTAATAAACGTCTTATTATTATTATTATTATTATTTATACAAAAATTGGTATGATATATAAAAATAAGGTAATACAAAGTGTTTTTTAAGATTATAATAACCTTATATAAGTGATAGTAGTTATAATAGGGGAGCGCCTCCTCCTCCTCCTCTTCCTCTCTCTCATGTCCCTCATTCTTAACTTCCTCCCCTTTTATTCTCATTCGCGTCATATTTTTAATTTTTTCTCTTTGTTCTCCCACATTTGATTTTGCATTCTTAAGTCTTATAAATAGGTGCATCATGATCATTTTAGTATGCCGAGGCACATTTACTAAGCTGTGCTCGAGTTGCGTAAAAAGTTATTTTTGAATTTTTCCACCAATTTTGTATAAAACAAAAAGAAAAAATGTGTCAAGTAATAAGTGAATTATGTGTAATCGCGAAAAATTAACTACAACTATCAGACAGTTAAAAGTTAAATATCTCAATTTCTTTGTAGTGATTTCGAAAGATGAATACACCAAGCTGTTTTATCCACTGAAACGAGATTATTTGGAAGCAATTGACTGTTGTGATGATTATTTAGAAGGAATTATAAGCCTTACTACGTTTTTCAATACATTTGGGAAATCATACTTTGTAGGAGAATTAAGCCACCTAATAGAATTTATAGGAGAAGATTGCCAATTTATACCTGCTATTATTGCAACCCAAAAGAGGTTTCAATTATACGAAGATAAAAAACAGGTATTATCAAGGAAAGTTAATCCTATTCGCAAGAGACGTCCCCCTACATATTTAAAAATATTATGTTAAATAAATGAAATGGCTGAGTTGCTGATTGCAGTTAAATTATTAGAGGAGAAATTTAGTAATCTTTCAAAAACCTATTTCTCATATTGTATGGCAAGTGGTCCGGAGTGGATAGACTTTTATTGTAATCAATCTGCGGAATTCGTAAAGGCTGCCCTCTGTTGCAACAAATACTTTGAAACATTAAATTTGTTTCAACTTATTCAAGATCTAAAAGATATTGGCTTTGGTTACTATTTAAAAGACTTGAAGCAATTTATTGACGAGGATACTATTCTTCAAGAAATTGAAAAGGAAGAATAAATTTAATAATATTTACAATGGAGCAAATGGTTACTGAAATGTATGAAGAGTTTATTATATCTGCTGCATACTCCCAATATTTATCAATTGTAGGCGAAGAAGACGCAGAAGCACAAGATTTGTCAGCAAATGTTAATAATATAGATCGAATGGAACAATGTAAATTAGCCGCTAAATTTTGTAATGATTATTTAAAATATAAAAATGAGTATGAACTTTTAAATGAATTTAGAAAATTAGATTTAAGGTATCATATTAATTGTATTCAATCATGGTTGGTTAATGCAAAATAAAAAGGTAATTAAGTTTTTTTTATATTTTTATTCATTCATAAAACAATTGTCATATAAAAATAACACATTTGTCAAAGCACACATACAAGATGATTTTGAATGATAGAAGCATTTTGGTTCCATTAGCTTTAGCGCTGGGTGTTCATCTATTTCAATCACAGGCTTTTTAGAATATTTCTGTATAAAATCCTTTTTTTCGCTTCCTTTTACAAAAACAAAATCTGCTTTCTTCGTAAGTGTTTCAATTATTTTTGGGAAATGATGTAATGGAGTAAATCCATTATTCCAATGTATACAATGATAATTTTTCATTAACCATACCGCCTGCTTGTGACAATCAGGTGAAAGAAACTCCATTGGAAAAGGCTTTTTAAAAATGTAATGAGTCATTTTATAACCATCAAAAGCTGCAAGCTCTTTCGGTATAAATTTATTTTTTTCATCCTTGAATCCTTGAATATCTATAACCAATCTCATATTTTCAAAGCAGCAAATTATTCAATGAGAAATAAAAATAAATTTTTCAATTTGTAGTTGTAGTTTTGATGTCATGACTAAAACTAAAAGCTTTTGAAAATTTCTTTAAATTAAATCGAAATATGAAAATAGTGGGGATAAAGTTTATAATTGTTTCACAATTTTAGTAAGAGGGTTGTAGCTAAATAATTTGTCATGTAAAATAAGACAATAAGCAGAAGTATCTTTTTTAATTGCATTGTGTGTCTCAAATTCAATTCTCATTACTACGGATCCCGTTTGAATTGTTTCTTTTTGATGGGAGCAATCAATATGTGTAATAGGACTAATGTTTTTGAATTGTTCAGGATTAAAAATGGGTTCATTTGGAACACCATAGTAAGACTGTCTAAAGTTGGCAAACATTTCGTATAAAGCAGAAAATTTGTTTTCTTCGAAATTTAAGTACAAATCGTGATAAGGATATCTTTCAGAATTTAAATATACTCTAATATTTGACAAGGTAATATTGTCAAATTTACTCATATCTTTAACAATTTTCCCTTTTCTGTTTTCTTGAAAGCCAATCACAACATGACGAGGAGCTTCTAGTTTACTAGTTGTTTTTACCGGCCGTGTGTGACGGGTTGTTTCGGTTAGAGAAGAATATTCAACAAGTTCCCAACTCCTGAATCCTATCAATATATCTTTATTTGATTCTAATATTTTTGATGTTGTGGCATATCAACTAGAATGTGAGGAACTTTCCAATAAATTTTATCGAAAGTAACCAATGGAGTGTCAGAAGCAGTAACAAGGTGTGCCGGATCTTCTTTGAAAATAACACCATCTAAATCATCAGTTGATCTAATAAGAACCAATTCCTGTTTCATATTCATAATAATTTTTCTGTAATCTTCAAAAAATCCTAAAAGCATTTTTAGTGGTATGGATACGGAGAATTTTCCATCATTATCAACTAAAATTGTATCACCTTCTTTCCGATGTGGAAACCAACCTGCATTTTCCAGTTTTAAACTTTCGTTGGTATTGTGAGAAAGGTAGCTTTTTAAGGTTGATGCTAATCCAACATTTCTTATTGAATCTATAGTAATTCCGTTTAGTTCATAGCGGATTTCTCTGAACAAAAAGGCTATACCATTGTTAATAAATAGCAATTCTTTCTTATATTTACCTTCTGTATTAGTTAATTTTCCTTCGATATAAAGTAAACTATCTGATGGTAGAGTGTAAGCATCGAGTTCTTGAATTGGGATCCTTATTTCATCATTGTAATTGAATTTTGAAGAAATATATGGTTGATATGTGTGAAGCTCAGAACTGACGATGGAATTGTCTACATAAAGCTTTTCGTTTACGTTTAATATGTTCATTATTTTAAAACAGTGAAACCCAAGGATGTGAGAAATTTACGATTATCTCGTCTTAACTTGTTGGTGTTGGATTTGATACTGAACTGTTTAGGCTTTTTCTTTTTATAAGTTTTTACTTTGTTGATAGTGGTAGGGGCAAGTCTCATCCCAAGGGCTCTATTATATCTAACAACCATTTTATATTTCACTTGTTTGTAAATGTAACCTTACTGTTATAGTTTCTCCTCTAAAACTGATAAGTTCTCCGTCTTGATCAACTATTTTAACTCTTATATTGTTAATTACTTAGACGCTAACTGGAAAATACAAAATGGGCAAAGGAGATTCAACTATTTTATACCCTGGAGCTACAGTTGGATAAAACTGGTGAATAATATGAACAGGTTTACCATTATTGTAAGAACCGACACAAATATTACAGTCAATACAAATAGCATTCACCTTAGTTATTTTTGCAACATTATCTGATTCTTCCTATTTCATAGCTTCTAGTATCCTGCTATTAAAACCCAACATTTTTCCTATCGAATCTTCCTTGGTAAAATCAATTATTCTACTACACATTAAAAAAGTTTTTAGAGTATTAACATTTGCTTTTAAAAGAAAAAAAATTTGTTCATTCGGAAATAAATCTTCTATACTTTCTCTTATGTATGTTTCTATATCTGTAATGTCATAAGTTCCGTCGGGATTAACAATTACTTTATTATCTATATAAAATTTATTATATCCTTCTTTTATATTGGGGATAGTCATAAACGTTTCAAAATCAGCTAAACCCAGGTAATATTGTTTTTCATCCTCTAAATATATGGGCGGATTAAAATCAGCAGACAAAACAGAACTGTTTCCTGATATGGCAATTGTGGTAGACATTGCAGTTTATTTATGAATGAGATATTACAATAAATAATGAGTTTATATATTTTTTTGCAAAAATTTTAGGGATAGTTGACCACAGTTATATGAATTAAATTTTTGTTTATTTTCATAAGTATAAAATACATCCACTTTGCCATTCGAATTAAAATATTTGAGAAGTTCAAAAGGTGGTTTTAAATTTCCATAACTATCAAAATATATTACATTTTTGTTATTTTTAATATAAGCAGTCCAATGAGATCCTTTATTTTGTTTTTTATCCAAATTTACAATACCACATTCTTTCAGATTAATTTTTTGTTTGGAAGTTCATCGAGCATAAAAACACCTCTAAAGCCAGTTATTTTTAACAGCTTTACATATTTAATAATATCATTGTTCGTAAGTGCTCTTTTTGGAAAACTTATTTTGAGTTTTTTTTTGTCTGATTGCTTTCATTTTGACGGATCCTCCTTTATAAGGTCTAATAAATAGTCCCTTTCCTTTATATGGTCTAATATATAATCCTTTGCCTTCTTTAGAAGCATTTTCCATTGCAATATTATGTCTATGGCTATGTATTTCTTCTAGTTGCTGTTTAGCTGCTTTAGCATCATTTACTGCCTTAACAATTCCTGCCGCGCCTCCACCTGTGCACCCAGGGCGCCAAGAATGGGAAACAAAAGAGGTAGAAATCCTCCAATTTTTTTGGGTGTTCGAATGATACGTTTTTTTCTCAATTTAAGTTTACCCCCTTTTGTATTTTTTAATCCCAAACCGAACTTTCTTTTACCCTTCATTATTCCTGCAACACTTAAAGCTGCAATTTTTTCACCAATAGAAGAATCTTTAGCTTTTACCCTATCCCAGGCTTTTTTTTCTAATATTTGGTCAGATATGTGTCTTTTTGATAAATCTTCAGTCTGAGAGTAAGATATATCATGTTCTTTGCAAGCGGAATCCAATGGATTTATACCAACGTCACCTCTAGTTAATCTTTTTTCCAAGTTGGTGCCGGGACCACAATAATTATATCCTGGTATATGAACTTCGAAAGGTAGTTTACTAATTAATTTATTTACTAAACCAGAGCCTTTTCTATTACGTGTTTTAATAGTTTTTTTCAACTTATGACGACCCACAGTCATTGAAGTTCTTTTTATACTAAAAGCACATTGACATTTTTCTGATATAAATACTTTTACAGCTAAAAATATTTACTAGTGTGATTAAGAATGAGGATTGAAAAACAAAAATTCTCATTACCAGTAAATAATCATGACGAAAAAATTTTAAGTAAACAGTTGGGAAAGCATGATGACTTATTTTGCGGTGGTTCAAAAAGAGGGCTTATAGTTGGTTGCAGTGGTAGCGGTAAAACCAACGTTATGCTTACACTGCTCGAGCATCCTAATGGAATTAGGTTTGAAAATGTCTATGTTTATTCAAAGTCATTAGATCAACCAAAATATGAATATTTAAGAAAGTTGTTAAAGGCTATGAAAGAAATTGGATACTTTGAATATGATAGCGATGAAAACATTATTTCACCTCATGAGATAAAGCCAAATTCCGTTATCATTTTTGATGATATTCCTTGTCATAATCAATCTATTATTAGGGACTATTTCACGCATGGAAGGCATAGAAACACCGATTGTTTTTTTATTTTTCAAGGATATTCCTCAATCCTTAAACGTCTAATTCGAGAAAATGCAAACTTATTAATTTTATTTAAACAGGACTGTTTGAGTTTAAAACATATATATAATGACCACTGTATACTGGATATGACATTTGATCAGTTTAAAAATATTTGTGCTAACTGTTGGATGGATCCATATGGCTTTCTTGTAATTGACAAAGATTGTGTAGTAAATCACGGCAGATATAGGAGTAAATTCGATTCCTTTATATATTTATATATAAAAAATTTGCAGTTTTATTTCATTTAAAACTTGTACAGCATGGATAAACGTTTAGCTCGAGAATTAATAAGATCGAGACAAGCCGTGAAGCAGAAATATCAAAGCTTGAAATTAGCTACTTCTACTGCTCAGTCCGAATTAGAACAAACTTATAGACCAATAACACAACCACTTAAACAGCTAATTTCAAGTATTGGTAAATCCGAACCATTCGATTTAAAAGAAGAAAGAGTTTCAAAATATGAAGATTTCAAAACACCTACAAAGCTTTATAAAACATCAACTCCGACGAAAAATATTCAGAAAACAGGAAAAACTCCGTTACTCCCTACAGAACTACCAACATTTTTAAATGACAGTAGTATCACTTCTTCCTCTCCTGTAGTACAACCATTGTCATCAACTGTTATAGCAGAAACTTCAGATCCTTCTAGTGACACAACAACAAATTTAAACTTGTCAGACATATTGGAACAAACTAGAAAAACAATTCAAACCTATGTTGGTACACCATCATATAAAGATTACTTAGCAGATTTTCATGAATTACCCAGATCATATATTGATGAGGGTGTGAAAGATACACAACATAAATTTGACCATTATTATGGAATAGTTCATGACCTGGAAACGGATAAGTTTTCTTTTGGTTTAACACAGATACCGGTAGAAATTATTGGAAAAGACATTAAAGTGGGAGGAATAACGTACACAGGCACGCCAGGTTTATACGAATTGCTTTTCAAAAAAGAACCGAAAGGTTATAAGAAGGAAGATTTAGATAATTACATGAACATTCTAGCTAAAACAAATGTATATCGTAGGAATTTTGATTCAAATGAACAAGTTCAAGGAAATACATCACACAAATATGTTACAATAATAGGACCATATTTACAAAGAAAGGGGATTACAAAGACAAAAACCTTGCCAAGATTAGTTACAGCATTTAACAAACCAAAACCTCCGTTTAGAACAACTAGAGCCAAATCTACAGGAAAGGGATTAATTTTGAAAACAAACAGATCAAATACAGACTATGTATACTGGAATAATGTAAACGAAATTGTTGATAGGCTACGTTTATTTATTTCATCAAGTGATGCGGGAAATAATGCTCATAGTAACGAGATTATCTCTATTATTGAAGAATTAAGATAAGATAAAGTAATACTATAAATAACAGCTATCAAATATAATCATATTTATTGTTTAATGAAAGCTCAACATGACAGTTGATAAATTTGGACGCCATATTTCAAAACAAAATCAAGAGAGAATAAGTGACATTAATAATTTAAAAAGGAGATTAGGTGAAAATGAAACAAATAATGAAATCTTTGCTAAAAAGCTTAAGGTTTTTGATGAAAATTTTTTAAAGTATGAAAACCAGATTAAAGGATGTTATACCTCAATTGAAAACGTTAATAAACAGTTGCTAACGCTAAATCAAATAAGTAAAGATTTGCAATTTTTAAATGAACATGTTAAAAATGAAGACAAAAAATTAAGTGATGATATCAACAAAATTAATAAAATAATGGAAACAAATATAAGAGAAGTAATAATTGAAAAACACAAGGAAAAAATTAAACAATTAAGAACTTTTATAAAAAGGTTAGATGATGAAAAAAAAAGAAATCAAAATAGCATTCTTAACAGTAGAACAATTGACCAACTCACTTTGGAAGAAAATCAATAATATATTTCCTTGGAAAATATAATGTCCAGTGTAATTAAGAAATTAGAACAAGAATTAAATAAAACAGAGGAGGAATTCAAAAATAGTGATAGTAGATCAACTACTTTCTTAACTGGAGAGATAAAAAAATCCTTTAATGCGTTAGAAAAGGAGATTACTAAAATTAGTAAAATTTTAAATGAAAAAAGTTATACAATACAAATTGATAAATTGAATGAATGGGAAAAAACCTATAAAAGTTATATTTCGAATTATTACAAAACATAGAAAGTGAACTTCCTTAAAATTGAATAAACAAGTTTGTTGTCATGACAACCGTTAAACAACAAGTCGTTAATGAATTACATAAACCTGCTAGAAAAAACTACAAACGCAGAAGGGTGGTAGTGAAAGGGTTAAATGATCTTTTTCAAGCTGATTTGGTTGAAATGTTACCCTATGCCAAATTTAATAAGGGATTTAAATATATCTTGATTACCATAAATGTATTTTCTAAGTATGTTTGGGCCGAACCGGTAAAATCTAAATTTGGAAAAGACGTAACAGCGGCAATGAAAAAAATATTAATCAGTGCAAAAACTCCACCAAAAAACTTGCAAACGGACAGAGGGAGAGAGTTTTTCAATGTAAATTTTCAAAATTTGATGCAACAATTTCGAATTAACCATTATAGCACGTTTTCCAATTTGAAAGCGAGTATAGTAGAAAGAGTGAACAGGACTTTAAAGAATAATATGTGGAAAATATTTAGCATTCAAGGAAATTACAAATGGTTTAATATATTAGCGGATATTGTAAAAGATTATAACAATACAAAACATTCTTCAATAGGAATGAAGCCAAAACAAGTAAATAAAACAAATGAAAATAGAATCTTGAAATCTGCATTTACTCATGCTAAAACGTTAGATATAAAATCTCCAAAGTTTAAAGTGGGTGATCACGTACGAATAAGCAAGCATCGAGAGGCATTTTCAAAAGGTTACACACCAAATTGGTCAAATGAGATATTCCACATTAAAGAAGTTAAGATGACAAACCCTTGGACATATTTAATTCAAGACGAAGATAATCAGGACATTCTGGGTGGTTTTTATGAGCAAGAATTACTAAAAGTAAAGCATACCGATGTGTATCTTATTGAGAAGATTTTGAGAAGGAAAGGAAACAAAGTTTATGTGAAATGGTTAGGACTTGATAAAAAATATAATACATGGATTGATAAAAAAAATATTGTTTAATTAAATTGAAATTAAATTTTAGTTAAATTTGTTTTATTTCTGTTCCTCACTTTATGCTTTAGCTGATACAAATTACAAAGTCTTAATGTGCTAATTAATTTCAAATAAAATTCACATTTACTAAACTAAAATTTCATTAAGTAAAACATCAAATACAATTTTTATTAAAACGTGTCAAATATATTTTATTTCTATGTTCCTCAGATAATATCGAATCTAGAATAAGTTTACAATCATTTATTCTTTTTTGAAAACGGAGTCTATCTAAGTACCACATCTGAAAGTTACTCCTACGGTCTTGTCTGTAAGCAAAGCTCCACTTCACTAACACATGCACCTTATTGTTCTCTTCCAGAAAAGATATTGTTTTCTTCGTAATATTTTCTTTTTGATCCATTTTCATTGTTTTCTTCGTAATATTTTCGTTTTGTTCCATTTTGCTTCAATTTGTTTTCCATTTGTTCAGGATATAAAGCAAGTAATTCCATCATTGTTGAAACATTTTCACTGTTAGGATTTTCTGTTGGACTTATTATATTATAAACATGCGTACACAAGTCGCCACAATCAGCTGAAATATTATTTTGAAATATTTTGAAATATGTATTGAATTCTTGCCTTTTAAGTATAGATAATCTATAATCAATAATTTCCTTTAATCGCCACAAATTGTCCAAAGACTCTTGTCCTAAGTATATGAAGTGTGGGCCTTTTGTAATTTGTAGAACAGGGGTATCATTTATTTTCTGAACCTGCAGATGAATGTTGTTTATATTCACACTGGTTTGATCAACTTGAGGAAAGTAGAAATTGTTTACAATAATTCCTTTATGAACACAAATGTCTTTCCAATTTTCTTCGGTTAGTGCGATTGAAAATCCAGTTTTTCCACCAATTACAATTTTTGGAGAAAAATCATTTAAACTAATGCCAACAAGAACAAATTTTGACAAAGAATTATTTAAAAAATAAATTTTTGAATTAAGAAGCGTTTCCAAAGGTTTATGAACCACGGCGTTGTTCATAATGACTAAACGAGACTGAAACATATTGTGTTATTCTTGTACTTAAATATTCTCATCCCCACTTTCTTTAAAGTTTCGATTAAAATGGATTAATGAAAAAATAGATTTCCAGTTTGAAATTTGTAATAAAGATAAATAATTAAAATGGTAATGTATAAAAATAATGCAAAGTTTAATGTAACACTAATGATGGAAAAGTAATAATTTTTGAATCCGTCATAATAATTGGTACAGTTGGGGGTTAAAATTTGTAACTGATTATTTTTAAACTCTAACCTTTCTATCCAATTTGTATCAAAAATAGATCGATTTGGATAATGATACAAAATTTTAAAAAATTTACTTGCATTTTCATTTCCATTTATTCGTTCCATCCAACTAATTGTACTATTGTTAATTAATCCAATTTTCATAAATTTACAATATTTACTTAGAGTGACGTCTGTTTTATTAGAAAAACATATTTCACACTATGTTACGCCAGGGGGATGATGAACATAAAAAACATTTTGGAAAATAAAATAAAGAAGAATAAATTGAGATCTACTGATAGTCATTAAAACAAATTAATAATTATATTCCAAATTTATTAACATTAAGCAGATACTTTCACCACGAAAGCAAAAGCAGTTGTAAAAAAATAACAATAAAATACTTAATTTAAATATATGTAAAAGTTCATAAATAAGGATATTAATAATACTATATAAAATGTGTAGCTTGAAGACTTATTTTGAATGGTTACAATTATTCGATTCCTATTTTTCCATAAACAGTTATTTAAATCACAATTCCTAGCAAATTTCTTATGCTCCACAATAGGATCATCATAACTTAACCAATCAAAAATTTCAATACCACAATAAAAACATTTACAAATATCATTGATTGAAGTATAGTAAAAGCCAGCTCCAGCTAACACTTCTGGTCTCAATTTTCGTCGTTTTTCATATGTTTTAAAATAACTGTTATCAATTTCTTTGTCAAAAGTTTCTAAGCTCATTTTGTGAAAGACTTATGAAGACTAACTTTGGTTTCAAAAACAACAAATTTAAATATCTTATAATATCTACATAAATATATCTAAATCTTCATGTTCTGCATTCCATTGATACAAAGCAATATCTTGGTGTCCCCAAGCTAATGTATTAAAACTATAGGGAATTTTATACCGCTTATCATCTTCGGAACTCAAAGCCAATTTATTAATTAACTCTGTAAAAATTGTATGTTGTCTAGATCGAAAAACATACATTGAACAAAAGGTTTTAGAATGATTTTCAACAACATCTTTATAATGAATAAAATCCAACTGCTTTTTAATTGCACTTTTTTTAACACCTTTTGCTTTTTTTGTTAAACTGTTTTCCGTTTTAATACAATATGCTTTTGCTCCAGTACCAAAGAAAGCAGTAATGGGTTCACCAGCATATTCATCTTTGAATTTTCCTATAACTGACTTTGTAATAGGCATTTCATGAATATTATTAAATTCATAATTAGATGTGTCAAATTTGTGAATATTTTTTATCATGTCAGAATAAATATTTGGAGTTGTGACTTCTAAAATGAACGAATCGGTATCGGTGTATAAAAGTGAAATATTTTCCTGATAAAGAGGTTTTAAAAAATTATAAAAGAAATCATACATGACAGTTTTAGATATATCTAATATTGAGAAGCCTACATATATTGGTTTATTGTAAGTAACTTGAATCTTTTGCATTTGAATAGCTACCAAGTTTTCAGAAAATATTGTTAAGTCCTTGAAATATGGTTTTGCAATTAAATTCTCAGCACCATCTTTTCTTCTATTTTTTTCCCACTCTGTAACAAGTCTTACGTCAATTCTCCTATCAACATTTTCCATAGTCTTGCCATAAATACTATTATTTGCCAACTTGTAAGTATTACGATCAAATTCATTCTTTGAATCATTTCTTAATCTTGAATTCAAGTCTATATATTTTTTCAACCAATCAGATTGAGAAAACTGTAAAACTCTATGAACTTTAGTTAACTTGAGTCCATGTTCCAAACATTGATTTAATAATTGATAGTGAATTACATATTTTGATTTATCATTTAAATTGGGTATTAATTTTATGCATTTAGAATTTGGCGGTTGAAAGTTTTCTGGACAAAACGGAAAATCGTTATGATAGGAATGTAGACTTGTAGGATATTCTAAATCAACTTCTAAAACATATCCCTTATTAGATTTTTTAGAAATATTCATAATATTTAAATCATTGATTTCTTTATCTGTTAACCAAACAAAATCCCCCGTTGGAATGTGCTGTGACATTGCATAACCATACAAATTTGTTACATCATAATAAATTATGTATTTAGTTGGCTTTAAAGGATCAAAATTTAAAAGAAATGGGTTATTAGCTTCAGATTTTCTACAAATGCAAGAGCTCACACCACCGCGAACGCTTTTTTTGAAAAAGTGTATCATATCTGGATCAGTTAACAATTCTAACTCTATTCCAGTATAACGCAAACACGCCTCCCAGGATAAACCTGGAAAAGTGTAAAAATGAGCTGGATCGAGCTTATATGTGGATAAACAAGTGCTTCTAAAATTTTCAAAAATATCTGCCAAAAGTAAAGTATCAGAGAGTAAGTAAACGTCGGAGTATTGACCAAGAGATTCACATTTAAACAATTGCCAAACCTTTACAGCTCTTTGGTATTCTGCATCACTGATGTGCTCATCCGTTAAAGTATTATAAAATTGGTCTTTCTGAGGTAAAGTTGTTTCTTCTAATTTTAAATAATCATCAATATAATTGTAAGGAAATACACCTTTTTGCCGAATAAGTTTAAATCTTTCTTCATCATTGAAAATTTTTTTTATTTCCTTACATTGTTCATCTTTTAAGCTTTCAGAGAGTTTTGATAAAGAATGGGATAGAAATTGAAAAGAATCAATAAACCTTAATGATATATTTTTTTCTTAGCCTTTTGTGTCTTTTTATCAAAATAGTTATCCACATGAATAAGCTTTTCAAATGAAATATATTTTTCCTTGTTTTGTGCGATAACTGTTAGTTGTTCTTTGTTTAAGCATAATTTTTTAAGAAATAGATGAGAATCATAATTACGCAAATTATGCAATATAACTGGAATAAAGTTAGGTATTCTGTAATTTATGTTGCAGAGTGAATGAACTGGACCTCTATAAAGACCGGTTTTGACAATGATCTGCAACCCTGTCATTTAAAAGAGGTTTATTACAAATATGACAAACTTTTTCATAGTTATGATAAATTTGGTCCAGTTCGTTCAAAGGGATCATTTTTTTAGGAGCCTTTAAATATTTATTGTATATGTTATACACATCTCTTTCTAAAGAATTTATAAATAATGTATCACAATTTTGACCTCTATATTTTTCAAATTTAGAATAATTATCGTCGAAGGAACATTTAATGTAATAGGCAAATGAATGTGGAATATGTTCATATTGTTTTAAGGTGTATGAAGTATTAGGATTTTTATCAACATTGTCATTATTTAAAGGCTTTAAAATGCATTCAAAATCTGCATACACCACGAAAGGAACTTTCATTTGTTTATGATAATTTACAAATTTCAAAATATTATCATATGAATAGTTTCCAAACTTATCTTTTATTAATTCTTTAGAAGGTAGGTTAATTCGTAAATGATCACAATCATAGCTCTTGTGTTGTAATAAATTTTCTTCTGTAGGGAAATATTGTAAACAACCATCGCAAATATATTTTTTTCCGTGATGTTTAGAAATTTGTGCAGAAACTAGTTTTGATAAATCTTTAATATAGCAATAATGAAAAGTTTTTTCATCATCATCACTTATTAACAATAATTGACATGTTGATTTTTTTTATTCGATGAATAATAAAGTGGACCAATTACTTCATACCCCTTTTTAGGATTTATAATTTCTAATCCATATACATTAATAGAAATGTTATTTTTTTCTTCAAAAATCTTAATGTTCTTTAGCAACATTGGAAATTCTATACCTGACACATCCAAAACAGAAGAGTAGTGTGGGTAGGATGAAGTTTCAAAATCTAATCCGCTTGGTTGGTGAAGAGCAGACACAACTGCCCAGGCGAAGCAAAAGTTGTCATCATTGCAACGTAAAAATTAAAAAATTACTTTTTTTGTTGCTGTTGTAAAATCGAAAATAAATTCTTTACCTGAATCTCTTTCTACAAATTCGTCAGCTTTCTGGTCAATAATGGTGCAGATTTGCTCTAACAGTTCTTTTTTCTGATATCCCTGGCAAATGACTTGGAACGGCGCATTAAAAGATTTGACATCATAGCTGTCGCTGCTGGGGTTAAAATAGAAACCGAACAGTTCCATATTTAGCTTGATACATTTATGTTTCTGCAGTTCTTGATCTATTAGATGTGCAATTTTGTATTCCAAATGTTGAAAATATTCTTTCACATTTATGAAGTTTTGGTGTGAGGAAATCCTATAAGATATTATTCGTTCCCTGAATGCTGACTTGATAATTTCAACACCTTCCTCCAAGCCTATTTTGGAATTGTTCTTGTGCACACTAGATCGAAGATGTCCACCCCATAGACTTTGGTTTATATTTTTCTTGCATTCTTTACAATATTTTACAATATTTGTAGAATCTATAAATTAAGAAAAAAATATTTTACAAAATATAACATGAAAAATAAAATGTTCTTACCTTTAACAAGCTTTGGTTTTTTCAACCAACTGTTGAGCTTTGTGGAATTTCCGTTAACATGTTTTTTAATATGTCGCAATAAATTATCCTTTCTAGTGAAGACTTTATTACATGTTACACACTTATGCATTTCTGAAGTTTTCTGGATAATAATAATAATAAAATTAATATTGTGCAATTCTATTTAGTTATAGTCAAATTTTGAAAAAAGCAATTGCATTTTTGAAGTTCTTTGTATAATAATAAAATTAATATTGGGCATTTTTATTTAGTTATAGTCAAATTTTGAAAAAAGCAATAGAAATTAATTGACTTTATGAATCCATTTCTTCAAATGAGTCAACTAATTTGTCAAAGGCCTGTTTAACATAATTCACCGTACTTTCGTCTCCCTTTTTAATTGTGATCAAATTAGTTAAATTTTGAATAGCGAAACCCAGACACTTAAGGTTTGCTATTTGTTTTTTATTTTTTTTATTAATTTTAAATTTTTTTTTAATGATAAATGATGGTTTCGAAATTGAATTTTGTTCAACTGGTGAATTATTAGGAGAAATATCCGAAGTTAAATTTGCTTCAATTTGTTTTTCTTGCGAATCAGAATTTACAATAGCATATGGTGAATTAATAGAAGATATAGCCGAACTTAAATTTTGATCAATTTGTTTTTCTTGCGAATCAGAATTTACAATATCATATGGTGAATTAATAGGACAAATAGCCAAACTTAAATTTTGATCAATTTGTTCTTCTTCCGAATCAGAATTTTCACTAAACAAAAAAAGGAGAGCAAATTGGTCTCGGAGAATTAATTGGCGATTTTAATGTTAAATAATTTGGATTAGATTTTTGAAAACAAACAATATCCTCATAGCTAGAATTTTCGAATTGATTTTCGTCAATGTCATTCAGTTCTTCAAGAGTTTGTTTAGTTTTTGTTGTAATTAAGTCCGTTTTGTTGTCAATAATGTCATTAAGATCGTCAAGAGTTTGTTGTTGAGTAGCTGTAAATAAATATTTTTCGTTGTTGTGTTTGTTGGCATTATTCTGAACTTGGCTATTGTAAATAATTTCATTCAAGTCCTGAATAGTTTGTTGTTGACTAGTTGTAAATACGTCTGTTTCATTGTTTTGTTGGTTTGCAAAATTTTGCATTTCAGTACATGTGTATAAGTCAAAGTCATTGTCAATTATTTTGCTACTCGATGCCAAAAAATTGTCCATTATGAAAAAAATCGTAATAACAAATAAAAATGCCACAAATGTACATAAAAATGTCACCAATATATATAAGAATTAAATCTTGCCAAATAAAAATGTTAGAAATAAAAATAAAAATTAAAAAATTACCAAATAGACACAATGTAAACACCAGAAAACTCGCGAGCTCTGCACAGTGTGAATGCAGAAATCAATTGCATTCGTCTCTTCGCTGAGGCGATTTTATATGCAAAAGTTAATCACATGTGTCCTACTTAAAGTTGAACGACAATCTCTAAAAACCACTTTCCCAAGCCGATCAACAACCTTACCCCCCTTCCCCCTCCCTCCCCCCCCCCCCCGACCCCTGAATTTCCGAGACTCAAATCCCGGCTCCCCAATTTCGGGCTACCCTCTTCAGGTTAAGTTAAGTTAGGTTAGGTTATGTTAGGTTAGGTTAGGTTAGGTTAGATTAAAAAAGAAGAAAAGAAAAAAGGAGAAGGAAAGAAAAAAAAAGAAGAAGGAAGGAAGGAAAAAGGAGAAACATATAAAAAAGAGAAAGAAGGAAGGGAGAGAAAGAAGATAAGGTGAGGGTGAGGGGGGGTTAAGGGGGTCTCCCCCTTATGGGGGGCTGGCGGAGCGGAGAGCCCCCCCCCGAGGAAACTGACAGGGAAAGGGACAGCGAAAAAAAAAAAAAACTTAAGTATTGCAGGTAGTAAAAGTGATGGTCGATGGGATATATACTTAAGAACATCCACTCGACGATCATACAGCATCATTCGCTGTAATATCAGTTGTCGATATTATTTATAACCTATAACCAAAATTGTTTTTTATCAAATATATCTATCTAAATCTAAAGCTCCTAACGATGGCAGAAAATATGATTGAAAACGCTGACCAAATTGAAGAAAATAATGTGGAGAACGCCGCTCAAATTGAAGAAAGAGAAGAAATTTTTATTAACTTGGAAGGCGATTCCATCACTTATAAACATTCATTTTTGGACAAATCATCTAGGCTTGTTAGAAGATCATTCTTCTTTAACATCGACATTAATTATATTGAGGAGGAAGAAGAAGAGATGGAGGAAGATGATCAGGAAATTGACGAAGGAGTGGACATGGATGGACAACTGCTAAATTTAGGAACCGAGGCTGACGTAAAAGTAAGCAAGTTTAGGGCTAGTGAATTATTTAATAATTTTGAAGAAAAAGATGTATGTGTTATACAAAGCTACTCTAAAATTGAAAGTCGAAGACTAGGAACATTTGCTATTTGCCTTCCTTGTAGTGCAATTCACATGAGATATTTACGGAGAGGGGAGTCCGATCATGTGAGCTGCCACTACAAAAGAGCTTATGTTGTTAGTGCTTCTGATTTACATTGTGCTATTTGTAGGATACATCTTTTTCTACTAATTCCTGAACATGCTTGCTTTTACTGCAATAAAAATGAAAAAAAAGAGATAGAAAATTATGTTGTTAAATATTAATAATAAACATAGTTTTTAAAGGTGATGTGTAGATTATTTCAACAATATTAATTTTAAATATAGGTTATAAACGTAATGGGTAGATAATGTCAAAAATATTAATTTTAAACATAAATTGTAAAGATAATAAGTAGAATACGTCAACAATATTAATTTAAAAAAATGTCAACTGTTACTATAAGCGGTTATATATTTTCAGTGCTATATGCAAAATACTTCTTTTTATTCTAACATCTGACACTGTATTTGTAAATGAAATAGCTAATCATATGTAAAAAAAAAAAAAAAAGTGTCGATTATGTCAACTGCCACTAGAAGCACTCATATATTAGCATAACATTTTGTTAACGCTTGTTTCTGTATTCAATTGAGTTTTCTCTTACTTGATGCAAATTATATTAATATTATTAGTATAATTAAAAAGTAGTAGATTAGGCTATGCCGGTCCGACAATCAAAACCGTCATTTTTACATGTAAATTCCCATAAGAAAATTTAAGCTTCGATTTGCAAAAGTGGTGCCATTTTAGGGCGTGGCACTTTTTGTGTAAACCCATAACAATTGTTTTGTTATGTAATGTGAAAATTAGTATGTATTAAAAAACTTGTTAGATCATTGTTGTCGCTTCAATATAGGAAAAGGAAAAAATGTGTGTCAATTATTATATATATATTTACATTTACTTTTTTTTACAAAATTATTTGTTACCAGAGTTTTCACAAACACAAATTATAAAAAAAATATTATCCTCTTTTTAAAATTACAACAAAATGATGTCTAATTACATCTTTGAAGATTTGTACCAAATAGTAATATCTAATGCGACATACAGGGCAATTGTTTACCATTATAGAACAACAATTTTCATCATTCCATCTTAAAATACATTTTAAACAAAAAATGTGGGAACATGTATTTGGTCTACATGAATCATAATATTCGATTATTTCAAAACAAATAGCACAAAACACTTTTTTCTCTTCACTCTCAGTTTTGTTCAAATTTTTTAAAACAATCCCATTATTTTCTTCTCGAACTAATGGTATATTTTCTTCTTGAACTCCTGGTATAATTTCTTCGAGGCTAATTGTCTGAAGCGGAATGGATCGATTTCTTTCTCCAACTGATTCACTCATTTTATTTTAATATTATTATTAATAGATTTATTCAACAGATTTTTTTCTTTTAACAGTCACTCGTACCTTAACATACTAAAATGATCTTGATGCACCTATTTATAAGACTTAAGAATGCAAAATCAAATGTGGGAGAACAAAGAGAAAAAATTAAAAATATGATGCGAATGAGAATAAAAGGGGAGGAAGTTGAGAATGAGGGACATGAGAGAGAGGAAGAGGAGGAGGAGGAGGCGCTCCCCTATTATAACTACTAGTGATACTTATACTTATTACCTAGTCTTATTTAGGGTGATTGAACTTACTATTTAGGTTACAATCGCAGCCGGGAAAGTTACACATTTTTGGTTTAATTGTTTAAGAGATAAAGAACCTTCTGGAAGTATTGGATAAGTATTATGTTTATCAGAATTAAGTCGTAGGTAAGTTGAGGTAGATCGGGAGAATGAGAAAGTGATTTCTTACTTTGGCAAAGTATGTCATCTTCATCCGAAGTATGACCAAGATCATCATGATTACCACTTGATTTTTGATTAGATTGGGTATCGATACGAGGTAAAATACATTCATCAGAATTACTAAGTATTCTGACACTAGAGGTAGGAAGTCGATTATCCAAACGACCACTTGAATCACTTGAATTCACACATATGAGGAAATGGGTTTAAGTATATCTAGACCTAAAGAGTCACCTGCAATAGAATCAGATTCTGAATCAGAGTTGTACGAAGGAGCGTCGTTACCAAGAGGAGCAGGTCTGAGGTCATTTACATGTACTGTAACCGGGCTTCCATCTCTTATAATAACATAAACAGAATCGCTCTGTTCTTTCGCAACATCAAAGCAAAGCCAGTTACAAGTACTCAGAAAGCTCTTCAGTTGCTTTTTGGTCTGAGGAGGTTTAAAGTTTTTTACTGCGATAATATGTTTCTCTTGGGGAGTGATAACACCACCTGATATATGATGATCTAAATAGTCTAGTTCGGATGTGGCCAAATAACACTTTTCCGAAGATACTCGAAGATTGTGGATTTTTAAACGCTCAAAGATTAACTGGAGATGTTTAGGATGACTGATTTGATCTGGAAAATAGACTATAATGTCATCCAAATACACTTTACAAAATACATTAAGGTAACCACAAAGAACTTGTCATCCAAAACGGAGAATATGGTAGATTTACCTAAATCTTTAAGAGTATCTGAAACCTTTGGCAACACTGCAGGTTTATCGGTAGTAATCTTATTGATCAACCTACAGTCTTTGTGATAATGACATTCTTGTCAGTATTTGCACGGGGACGGGTTTTTTAGTATTGTTAAATGGTATATCATTGACTTATAAAAATTAGTTGAAAATGTATGTTTTAAGTTTTTTGTCTCAGCAATTAGATCTTTTTCTACAGTAGATGCCGAAGAAATTAATTCATCGCAAGACATAGGCAATTCGTGATCGAATTTCCGGTGGTAAAAGTTCAATTATGACTGCGGCTTTCATTCTGTCTGTTTTGTACGGGTCTGTTCTTGAAAAGAGTGCCATCTTTTTGGCAATAAATACGCTAACTAATTCGCATTGACTTTGGTGTTCCCCCATAAAGCGGGTGGCTAAAACCGAAATTCCGTTAAACCTGTTTAAAAATTCTCCCTTAAAACTAACCCATGGAATATTTAATAAAGCATAAGGTTCGAACCACGCTTTCTCCTCTCCTCTTAGTAAAGAAGCAGCTATGTGCATCTTATCTGCATTCTCTGACCCAGAATCTTGAAAATATTTTTGTAAGTCTAAAACAAATTTTGGGGGTCATCGTGGACAAAGCCATAAAAACATTTTGAGGTTTTTTTGTCAGGTTTAGTATAATGAGTAAACAAGTCTTTCAAAGTTTGTGTAAATGCGGAAGTTATAGTTAATAATCTATTTTCAATTCCATTAATTTCTGGCTTGATATTGTTAGAATGTTCATATGGAGTGCTAAAGGGGTTTGAATATCAGCTTTTGAGTTTTGCATTAAAAAAGATCCTCCTGTTGTATTATAAACATTAAATGGGTTGCTGTTACTTAGAAAGTTATAGGGCCCATTATTGGTATCAGACAGATATTCATCATATTGTGGGTAAGTCCGCACGTCCATACTAGAGTCAGTGTCTGATTGAAAATGTATGAGTGATTATCTTTTTGGTGTTTTATCTAAAGTTATAAAGCTAAATGAGTCCATGTTTTTTTTATATAAGTAAAGAAGTAAAACTATACTAAACTGGACTAGACTGGACCTTAACAAAATTTAAGGGAAGTGTTTCTAAAATTAAAAAAATATATATTTTTAACCTAATATGCTTAGGTACTAAAATCTTTACAAAAAAAATCAAAAAACGTAAGGTCTGCAAATTATCATAAAATTGCAGATCAATGCAAATAGTCACAAAAAATAAACATTTAAGAATGCGTTCTTGATAGTTCTATAGAAAGGTACAACTAAAATGAGCAAAAACTTGAAAAATCTTTTTAGTTCTTTAAAGGCACGCGTGTCTTTATTCACCTGGAGTGAATCAATGCGTAAAATCACGATTAAATGTCTTTGGGTTGTTACAATATTCCTAATACTTACTTATAAAAAATCGGATACTAAATACTAAACGACAATCTATCTGTCTGGGACCCCACTTATGGAAACTTTAATATTTGTACTAATTTTTATACAATTCCAAAAGCAAGCAACAACCGTTGACAAAATATACAGAAAGATCCGAATGACATTTCCCTAATAAAACTGAATTATCCAGTTTTATTAATTTTTTGCTTGAAATGTCTATATCACAGTTCTATGTTGTCTATCAGCAAACTAGCCATGCACAGAAGCTTTGTACTTATCTAGATTTTTCAGCTGGATCTTCTAATATAGCAGAGAATCAGACACTCTAGCCTCCACGATGGGCGCCATGTTATCGGGGATCGTTTTTGTTGTTTTTATATTTGGAATTTACTTCCCAAAGTTTCCACCGATAAATTAAAACACTTTTTACTTGGCAAAAACACGGATGGCTTTTGCAAATTTAGTTGTTTTTTGTTGGAGCCTTTTGACGGAGGACCTGAGGGCTGCCTCCATTTTACAAGAGCGAGAGCACGTCACGCGTACATACAGTATATATATGTATATATATACATATATATATATATATATATATATATATATATATATATATATATATATAGCCCGTTAATAATGGATGCAAGAGATATAAAAGATAAACAAGGATTGGTTCAGTGGTAAATAAGAAGAAAATTGCAGTTGTTAATAACGACGTATTAATACATGGCTCTATAAAAGTGTCTAGTAATAATTCATCTGGTTTAAATATGTCAAATATTGGTAATTGTATTTTATTTTTGTAATAAATAGGCAGTTTTAACAATTACTAATGTGCTTTTTACGTTATTTCTTACAGAGTGAATAAGTGGCGAAAAGTGCGATACAAATTTTATTGAACTAGTGTGAAAAAGTAGGTCATTTCGACACTCAAACGAGTATCGAAATGAATGCATTATAACACTTCTTTTTAAAAAATGATTTTTTTTTTATAATCCCTGCACCATTACTGTCTGTAATAATATTGAAAGTATATAAAGCGAATTTTCCTTGACACTTCTGTAGGGAAATTTTCTGAATTTGAATCAGAAAAGTGTCAGAACACGTAATTCGGAATTTTTTACAAATTCTATTAGCTTTTAGTCGAGATTTTTAAACGATCCTATGTGAAATATCATTTTAAATACATTCAAGATTTTACAATACTTCTATAAAATGACTTTTTCATAATCCCGGTACCATTAATGACAATTATTGTTACCTCATACTATTGCTTTTGCCAACTTATCAGCTATAAAACCAAGTAAGTGGAATATGTGTATTTAAATGAAAACGATGTAATCTCCTTTCTTTTCCCTCTTAGAGCTTCTATGGGTTGTGGGAATAATGCCTAATGAATTTATAGGCTGAAAACTGATTGCTGTAATATATTGTCCGATATTAAAATGCAATAATTTGTTTGTAAGCAATTAATGGAAAATGTTATTAAGAAAAGCCAAATGTTGAGGAAATAAAATAAAAAAAGCCCCACATTTTAAATTAATTCCAAAACTTTATGTTCTAAATTAGTTTAACTACATGCTAATTATCTGTATTGAATTATAGATTGTTAATAAATGTCACATTACAAGGGTGCAAAATAATGCTTGGATGTAAGCCCTTCTGTTACTTAATCTGGATAATAAACTCTAACTTTTGAAAAATAACTTTGTCATACCAAAAGCTACTTTAAAATATTCTTTAATGTTAAAAAGTATATCGGGCAGATTTTACAATAAGAAGGTGCAAAGAAACCATAAACTATTAATTTTTCCGAAAATCGATATAGAAAAATGGCAACTGTAACAGGTAATATACAACCAATTCCAAAAATATCGTAAAAGCTCTGAAAGCCGAGTTAGTTTGCGTACTACCCTGTTATTAAGAGCTATGAAGTTAAATCCCACACAGGTGCTATATTTTTTTTTAATTTTTTTTTTAATTGATCATATATTTTTTATTTGGAAATTTATGTAGTAGAATTTATTTTTACTAGATTATAATAGGTATGGCCTTACTTCAGACGCTTCTCCCCTCGAGAATCTCCGTATTCCACGGAAACCTCCTACTCCCCGGGAACCCATATCCCGTGGGAAATAACTCGTACCTGGTTATCTATATACAGGGTGTCCCGAAATTAATGGTTTCTTAGAGAATATTTCTTTCCCGGGAACCGGCTGATGTCACCTTTTCGCGTGGGCAACATTATTTTTAACTTTTTCGGAGCGCCTAGCTAAACGATTTTTTGACTGTAGAGTCCTTTTGATTTGATTCAATTATCTTTTTTTTCGTTGTCTGTACAAGTATGAAATTAGTATTTTTTTATTAATTTGATTGGATTTTTCCTTCATATAGGTTTTTTTCGTTGTCTCTTGTACTGTACAATTGCAAAATTAGTATTGATTGATTGCATTTTTCTTTTTGGTTTTTTCGTTATCTTTTGTAATGTATTATCAATCTACCACGTGTGCCACATCCTTACTAAACGACCTTTTGACTATAAAGTCTTTGATTTGACTGAATTTTCTTTTCGGTTTTTTCATTGTCTGTACGGGGTGGCCAACTAAGAATGGACGCCGGCCATAACTCGCTAACCGTTAATCATATAACTTGGGGGAAAAAAAATTATTAGCTAAATCGACTAAGAGAAATCGCTGGAAAATATTTTGAAGTTCCGCATATGGCCGCTAGGGGGCGCAACTGTTATGGTCAATCAGAAAAAGGGCTGTTTCATAAAAAATATTCATGTAAAGGTATATTATAAATACTGCCATCGTAAAGAGTAGAAAAATTGTGATTTTTTTGTTAAGGATTATATTTTGCTCTATCTCGTAAAATGTAGTGGTGGGGGAAGGTCAAACATGTTTTTATTTAAATGTCAATAACTCCGTTATAAGTCAACGGAATTGAACAAACTAGGTCTCGTTTAAAAGAGCCCATCTTAACTAATAATCTGATGTAAAAAAAAATCCGATTTGATTTCGCCGTGGTAACTAGAGGGCGCTGATTGACATCACAACAATTATTACGCATTATTTTGAAAATTTTAAATAGCACGCTATATCTCTTTTAACACAATTTAATAAAGGAGGAAATTCTCAATAAGTCAGTGCAAATTTCAGCTTCCTAACTTTTTTCAAACCGGAAATATAAATAAAACAAATATTAGGGGCTGGGTACGCAACATCTACATCACAATAATTCAGTAATAATACCACAGATAATATTCAACGCAAATCGCTAAAAATTATACTAATGTTCTGAAATAACCACCGGGTGGCGCAGTAGGAGTCAATAAGTGCAATATTAAATTTTCATTATAATGGGAAATGAAAGCCATTTAAATGGAACGTGTGAAAGAAACGATAATAAAAATATAATTCAATTAATGCCGCCCTAAATGTTCAAATTGTCGGCCATCGTTTTCGATGCACTTATGCATCCTATCTCGCGTGGATAAAACTGCAGCCTCCAGTTCAGCAACTGAAATAGTATTTATACAGTCTCTTATTCGCTGAATCATATTTTCCCGTGTAGTGGGTCTGGTGGCAAAAACTAAATCTTTCACTCGACCCCATAAATAAAAATCTAAACACGTTAGGTCGGGTGACCTAGCTGGCCATGGAAGGGTGCCGCCTCGCCCTATCCATCGGCCAGGATAGTGGGCATCTAAAAATTCCCGAACGTTGACGGCGAAGTGCGCTGGACAACCATCGTGCTGGTATACCAATCGTTGTCGGACGTTCAGAGGTACGTCCTCCAACAAAATCGGCAATTCCTCCCTTAAAAATCTTAGATATCTCTCACCATTCAATGGATTATCGAAAAAAAATGGTCCGATAATTCGTCCGCCTAAAATCCCTGCCCAACAATTTACAGACCAACGGCCTTGGTGCTGGACTTCGCGCATCCAATGTGGATTTGTTCTGGACCAATAATGTGTATTGTGAAGATTGACACGTCCATCGCTCTGGAAGGTAGCCTCATCGGTCCACAATATTCGCCTCAGAAATTGCCGATCTTCCCTCATTACACCCAAAAGCCAGTGACAATGGTTTAGTCTGTGATCAAAATCTGCAGCAGTCAATTCCTGATGCAGCACTAAGTGATATGGATGTAACCTAAAACAAGATGAAGATATTTAATTGATGTTCCAGGAAATTATTGGTTTTCTAGGCTTAAAGACCTATGTGACATCAGAATCACGTGACTTTTGTTAAAAAATATGTCCAGTTTATATTTGCAATGTCGTTGCTTACCTGTGCTCTTTGAGTATATTTTGAACAGTGGTTCGCGTTACTCCTAGGTCTAGCGCAATAATTCGAGTACTTAGTTGAGGATTAAACTCGATATACGCTAGCACATTAATTACATTCTCTTCGGTGCGTCCTCTGCGTTGTCTGCGGTATACGGGAATATGCACGTTTCCAGTGGTTCGCAAACGTTGGATCACTCGAAGAAAAACCTTTTTACTTGGGTGGCGTCTCTGCGGATATTCCTGCGCATATACTCTTGCAGCAACCGTAGCATTTCTCAAACATTCAAAATAAACACCTATCATGTCGAATAGTTCTTGATTTGTATAAATCATTTTGTTCTTAACACAACGCAACACGAACAATAACAAATCTTGAACAAGAAAAATACGAACTACAACAATAACATGAACAACAGCAACTAGAAAAACTCAAAAAACACGAAAATCTCGGACAAAAACGCGAAATGATAGCAATACTATTAGGAAATTCAAGAACGATAAATAGCAACTAAAAGGCACTGACAAGAAACTATTGTTTATTTTTTGACGTATTACTTTCAATTTTGTTTTCACAGCCTACTATTTTTTTTGCTTGATGTAGCAGAAAATTGCTAAGGAATTATTATTTATCTATGTTTTTAGTTTATTGTTATTCTTGTGCATAAATTGTCGATTTTAAGAAAGACGGAGATTTGCAACGGTCGAATATATTAGGATTTTTCTTATTTATTACCTTATAATATCTAACTTACTGAAAATAGAGTAAACTATAAAAAAATATAGAGAAAAGTAAAATTGCGAGTAAAACTATGCTTATTAACGTCTACTGCGCCACCTGGTGGTTATTTCAGAACATTAGTATAATTTTTAGCGATTTGCGTTGAATATTATCTGTGGTATTATTACTGAATTATTGTGATGTAGGCTATGTCCATACAGATTAGGGAGATGTTGCGTACCCAGCGTCCTAATATTTGTTTTATTTATATTTCCGGTTTGAAAAAAGTTAGGAAGCTGAAATTTGCACTGACTTATTGAGAATTTCCTCCTCTATTAAATTGTGTTAAAAGAGATATAGCGTGCTATTTAAAATTTTCAAAATAATGCGTAATAATTGTTGTGATGCCAATCAGCGCCCTCTAGTTACCACGGCGAAATCAAATCGGATTTTTTTTTACATCAGATTATTAGTTAAGATGGGGTCTTTTAAACGAAACCTAGTTTGTTCAATTCCGTTAACTTATAACGGAGTTATTGACATTTAAATAAAAACATGTTTGACCTTCCCCCACCACTACATTTTACGAGATAGAGCAAAATATCCTTAACAAAAAAATCACAATTTTTCTACTCTTTACGATGGCAGTATTTATAATATACCTTTACGTGAATATTTTTTAAGAAACAGCCCTTTTTCTGATTGACCATAACAGTTGCGCCCCCTAGCGGCCATATGCGGAACTTAAAAAATTTTCCAGCGATTTCTCTTAGTTGATTTAGCTAATAATTTTTTTTCCCCCAAGTTATATGATTAACGGTTAGCGAGTTATGGCCGGCGTCCATTCTTAGTTGGCCACCCGGTACAATATTAAAAAAAATCGACTGAATTTTTCTTCTCTTTTAGTATTTTATTAGTATTACTGTATTTTAAAACTATAGTAAAAAATTAAAAAACGATAAAAATATTTTGTTTATTAAAAAAAGAAAAGCCATCACTGAACAAAATCTGTTGTTGAAATTGTCATAAAATGTGTCGTAAATTACATTGAAGTATTTATAAAATTGCAACAGTTTACTTTAATTAAAAAAAGCAACCTAGCATTTCAATGAGAAACTCAATATTCCTTTATCAGCTGTATATTTACATTATTTAAGCAAATATTACAATTTTATGTATAATATTACAATATGTACAATTCATTATTACTACTTGTCGAGTTTTTTTCTTTCATATCCGTATGAAACAGAATCGTAACTATCTAAGAATTTTCGTTTTAAAGAATTAGGTTTATATAGCTTCAACTCACCTTTGGTAACTACTTCATGTTCGTTAGTCCTTCGAATATTTGTGCTACTGATTGTGATAGGGTCGGATTCGTTTAAAACCATGTTCTTTATACTATCAAAATTCACTAGCTGCGAAGCGTTATAATTTAAATAGATCCCCTTCACATTGTATACAACCGTTTTATTTCCATCAGCTGTAACCAAAACTTTGTAGTCTTATTTGTTTGGACCCCCGCTAGCAAATTCTTTAATATAACTTCCAGGGCAGTGGAAAGAAGCTCGTAACTTTCTTTTTTAAATTCATTATTCAGAACGATAACATATTTATGAAAGGGGAAGGGCTGTGTGCACGTAGAGGTAAATAAATTGTGAAAATCTTTTCTTTGTATTTCGTGCAAATCAATTTATTAAAAACGTAGCAAAGCGCTTTCGGCTTTCGCCATCATCAGTGCCACTTAGTCAAGTGTGCACAGGAAATAAATCCATATAGTACCACAAACAGTTAAAAACAGTAAACATTTAAATTGTAAGTTACATGTCAAATATATAACAAATCACATTTAAAACTTTTATAAAACAAGGGATCACCCCCCTTTTAGCGACCTAAATTATCATTTCGTTCCAGTTAAGGCTGAAATGTGGTGGTCTCAAATAACAGAATTAGAACCTTCAAACTCTTTTCATTTTTGAAAATGCGAAGTGCCACTGGCCAGGTGTTTTTATGAAGTTACTCGCTTCATTCTTCCAATTTTTAATTTGAACATCATCGCCAACTTTTAAAACGGTTCCATATCGTGAAAATAGGTTCAGATATTCCACTGGTTCTAGAATAATTTCCTTCTTACGAATCTCCTTTTCTATATGACCAAAAACCCGGTCAGGGGGAATAAATGACCCCTAACAGGAAAAATAACCTGAATTTTATCTATTACATTTTGTTTGGAAAGCCAATTACAGCACATTGATATCAGGGTGGTATTCTTATTTTGCCCCCCGCACCCATCACACATAAGCCTAACAGTGTGGATACCCGTAAAGTCAGAAGTGTCCAGAAGGTGATAGATGCAGGAAGCAATCTCGTTTGATCCTTTGTTAAATTCATTCTCAGTCCAACAGAAACAAGTAACTGTTGATGGATTCAGTTGGGTTTTTGAAGTGCCTCGCACCACTGTAAAGTTATAGATATACAGCTGCCTAGAATAATAGGCTTGTTGATCAGGCACCTTAGGTAAAACCTGATTTTTTTGGCAGTCGAATGAAAAAATCACAACGTCATCCTCTGCTTCTCTCAAGAGCTGGAAGTACGCTTCAGCCCGCATTTTATGCACTTTTTTCTCGGCAAGCAAGTCTTTTTTAACATTCTCGTCATTACAACTCTTTACCTTCTCTGTCAACTGTAAACATGTTGAACATACGTCAGTGCGCGGATTTCCGAAACCCAAGTTATAAGAGGTATTGAAAATATACCTAAAATAACTATGTTTAACTCATAGTTCTTTGTTTTCATTTTGGTACATGGCCCACATTTTATTAATATTTAAGGAAGAGTCTAGCTACATCCTTTCACTTTGTCCCCTGCAATAGTGACTTTCTATCACCTTAAACTTATTAATAAATTCCATAATCGATTTTCTACGGGCTTCATATTTTTCCGACAGCCTATCACCACCCCGATTTTCCTTCGCTGGTAATAACGTTCGAAAATGATTTTTAGTCACTGTGTCAATCCTTCTTCGTGTTATTCCCAAAATATTCATAAAAGACTGTTTGCAAATTGGCACAAGTCTTTTCTGTTAACTAACGATATAAAAATGCGCTTGGAATTTTTTTTCGCTATGTCTCGAATTTTTTGGCCTTTTTCCCTTCACCGGAATATTCTGACAATATTTTAGAATGAAGTTTTCTTGGTAAACCTTTTCTTTTACCTCATCAAATTTTTTGTGAAAATTATGTACTTCAGCCGTTGTTAGCAAACTGCACTGAAACGCAGAGGTTTTGTGGCCACAAGTTGGGTAAATCGGAAGTAAATGTGGACTATACCTAAAAATTTTCTCATGGAATGAACTCTATTACACCTAAAATAATGCTACTTCTTACCTAAGACGTTTCTCTTGATTTTTCTTCCATCCAGAAGGATTTCTTTTCCTCTTTCGGCCTTTGCCTTCACTAACAGGTGTTACATTAAGATCCATTGTTAACTAAAAACTATGCTGATCACTTTAAACACTTAATAACTACAAAAACATAAGAGCGTACAAACAGCCTCATTACTTTTCAGCAAACAACACAGTAATGACGTTTAGAAACTGTTAATAAACGGACTGTAAACAAATTTAGGCGCCAATCGGATATTGTACACTTTGAATATTAACTTTGGATATTGCCTTAAAATACATTGGAGATTGTATGTTTTGCTTTCATTGATGACCGAAGAGTTTGTACAATTTGAAACTAAAAAATGGAAGGATATTGTACAGTTTGGAACTAATCTCAAATTTTAACCCTAATTTTATGCTGGAGAATGACCGTTTTGACGCAAAATAATTTTATTTTTGAATCTAGCGCAACAAATTACACCAGAAGCGACATCTATCTCATTTTTATCAAAACTTGGAGATTGTACACTTTGGAACTAGACCCCTCATATATCCTTTTTGAAAAACATTTTTATACAAATTTACTTATTCGAACAATATCACCTTCATTAAATTTTTGTTTTTAATTTAAAGTAGGTGATATTGTTTGAATATAAACATGTTTTACAAAAAGGATATATACCAAACTGGACTACCGAACTTTTTAAAATAGCTAAAAGTTAAAATTATTAATCCCACCACATACCTATTAAAGACTTAGGTCGTCCTATAAGCGGTGAGGAAGAATTACAGAAAACAAAACAACCAGATATTATTATAAAAATAAATTCAGCAATTGAAAAAACTACAAATTTAAAAAATATTTTTTCACTTTCTCGATTTATCACTTGACCGTGTAATCTGCAAATTGGTTTGACGACGTGTTTGACAAATATGTTGAACAAGCAAAGATAAAATGAATAATATTAAATATTATATGCCTACTTGCCTGGCACGAAAGAGTTAAAAATGGCGTCGCTCACGTGGGCAATTGACGGATTTGCACTTGAGAACGAAAAACTAAAAGAAAAAGAAAAATTCAATCAAAGTAAATAAAAACTAATTTGTACTTGTGCAGACAACGAAAAAATCTAAAAGAAAAAGAAAATTCAATGAAATCAGAAGGACTTTACAATCAAAGGGTCGTTTAGCAAGGCGCTCGTGCCTGGCACCCGATAGTTAAATTGATGTCGCTCACGTGGGCTATTGACAGAGCACTTGTTCAGTACAAGAGACAACGAAAAAACCTAAAAGAAAAAGAAACGTTTAATCACTCAAATTTTAAAATAAAATAAACTAATTTTGCACTTCTGCAGTACAAGAGACAACGGAAGAAAACTAAAGAAAAATTCAATCAATTTTTTTTTAAATACTAATTTTGTACTTGTACAGACAACGAAAAACCTAAAAGAAAATTCATTTAAATCAAAACAAAAGGTCTTTTAGCAAGGCGCTCCGAAAAAGTTAAAAATAATTTCGACCACGTGAACGAAAAAGTGACATCCGCCGGTCCCCGGGGGAGAAGTGTTCCCGAGAGAACCCTTAATTTGGGGACACCCTGAATATAGATATACACACGAGTTGGTTCCCAGGGAGTTCCCGAAGAATATGGGGGTTCGTGCGGGATAAGGAGGTTCCCGATGGATAGGTATTTAAAAATGTAGACCAAATGGAGTTGTTTTGTTTTATTTTATATATTGATATTTTTCCACTCTACAAAAGGGCTCTAGGAGGCTAAATCAACCCCTGGAAAAAACGTTGATCCTATTCAAATTTATATTATAGCTTGGTGTATAAAAAAATTTCTTCTATATTATACAGGGTAGCCGTAGAGGATAAAAGACTGCCCTTAATTTTTTTTAACTATAATGTAAGCAAATTTATTTTCTCTTTACATAGGGTTATTTTAATGGGCCTAAAAACTAAAATAAGCTTTTCTTAAGCATTGAAAGACGACATCTTTGTTTAATTTTAAGGGTCTTAAACAGATTTTATTTAAACTGTTTTTCATTTGGGATGTATAATACCCTTTTAAATTACTCTAGAGAGAGTGGTTGTGTTTAAAAATACATATTATATTACGTGTAATTAATATTAAAAAGTGTTTAATTTATAGTTTATTAATGAGGCTTGTTTAGACTGCTTATATTAGATAGATTTAATAATAATTTGTAGTTTGTTTTGTTTACAATAATATTGACTTTAGTTCGTATTTCGTTTTCTGTTGGGAGATGATTTAATATTATTGATATTAACTGTAATTTATGGTCTATTGCCTTCATGTTATGTGACGTCGGTCGACAATTTTATTCCTCAAATCATTTTAATTAAAGTGTTTTTTTTCCTGACTTTCGACCTGGGTTTGGTCTTTTTCTAAGGCCATTTCTTTAGAGAAATTTCTCAATACTATAAAATTACATAAATTGATTAAAAGACTTTCTTAAATCACAATACATTTTTTTTTAGGACGACCAAAAACGGATAAATATGCTACTTGCATTTAATTTCGGTAGCTAGTGCGTGATTTATAAAATCGACATATATATTCTATTTAAGGCTGAACTGCACACAGCAAACGAAATATCAGCGACAAGGTCAAGTCACGTTCAAAGTAATATTAAAAGGTGGGTAATATCATGACGTGTTGGAAAATACAAATATAACACTGAAAGAAACTGTGCTAACAGAATAAATTACAATTTTATTATTATTTGAGCGGCGGCGTCTCGAATAATATTTAGGAATTTGCTTGCTTATGGCGGTCCGTAGGATCATGTCGTGGGAGGGGGGCGAAATTATTTTAATTTGTATAAAGTGAAGACTTTTTTTTGGTTGTTGAATTTTGTTATGATAATTGAACATGTAAAACAGATAAAGGGAGGATCTATAGATCTCGTTCAGGGGGAAGGGGCGAATTACTATTTTCAACTGATGCAGTGCTTTCGTTTACACATACCACTGTATCCGGTGCCCCTTTCGCTCCTCTAAATCCGCCAGTCAATTTATCAGCTTTGATTTCGATGTGCGGTTCGTTATTCGTTATTCCCTCGTTTGCGAATTTATAATAAAATTTATCAGTGTTTTTGTGATTCTTACTTCCCTCGTAAAAGAGAGGTATTGTAATCGTGAAAAAATTAGCCTCTAAAATGTTTGCACTCTTCACGTAGAGGCCGTAAAACATATTTTCTTCATTCCGTCGGTCTGTCTGTCTGTTCGAAGCATAGCTAAAAAATTACTCACCCGATTGACTTGTTGACAAATGTTGGTCAAAAATTAAGGGTTAATGGAGATGACTTGGTAACATTTTGGTATGGCATGGAGGAAGGAAATGGCAGCCTAGCGTTAAAAAAATTATTACTAAAAAATAACTGACTAAACAAAATGGCGGCCTAATAAAATATTAAAAATATCAGCCTGGAAAAACTACTTATTGGATTGATTTCCAATTTTGTGCGAGAATTAAGTATTATATAGAGTGAATAGTTAAAATTGTGATACGAATTCAAGATGGCGGAAGAAAATGACGGCCAAATGTGTTTGTAATCGTGAAAATATCATCCTCCCAGGTTTTACGTATCTTCATGTTTTAGCGACCTAGATGCCAAAAATTATGTTTGCTTTATTCCGTCGGACTATTGGTCGTTATATCTGTCAGTTCGCAGCATAGCTAAAAGCTACTTACCCGGTTGACTTCAGGTAGTCAAACATTAAGGATAGTATGGAGATGACCTGATAACATTCTGGTAAAATTCCAATATGGCCGAACAAAATGGCGCTTTAGTGAAATGTGAAAAAAAATTAAAATTAATTATATAATTTACCTCAAATTGTTCACAAAATCAAGTGTGAAAACTTAACATTTTGGTCCAAATCCAAGTTAAAAAAACAAAATGGCGGCCTAATAAAATATTTAAAAAATCAGCCTGATAAAATTACTTATTAGATTGAATTCAACCTTTATGCAAGCATTAAATGTGATTAGACATAAACGGGTAAAATTGTGGTACAAATTCAAGATGGCGGAACAAAATAGCGGCCAAATAAAATATTTAATAAACATATTCATATTTAACTGGCTTCAAATTTTGCACAAAAATTAAATGTGATATAGGGATAAACTGATCGAATTCAAGAAGATGGGACAGAATTGCGGTCCTTAAAAAATCAGTAAAAAGTTCTTCAATTTATTTGAGATTTTGCTCAAAAATCAAGGGTGGCACAGGTAGAAACTGTTTGGTACCCATTCAATATGGTGGATCAATAGAAATGCTTGAAAAGACAGTATATATGTGTTATAAATAACTATGTGTGGAACTAAATTGGATCACATTTTATTATTTCTAATAAAAGGAAACATTTATAAGGAGCAAAGTTAAGTGGAAGTAGAGGAAAAAGTTTAAAACGAAAAATGAATATACTAAAGCAAGTACGTAATTAGTATTATATTATGGTAGAATATTAGATAATGTACATCAGGGTTACCGGTTTTCGCTGGTTTTACGGCGTAATTCCCTTATTAGTGATGAGCGAGAATTGCGTTTTTAATTTTTTGTAAAATGACAGACGCCATAAACAAACTTTTCATAGCCCTTTTCGATTCTCAGATACAGGGTGAAATTGAAATCATTGCAATTTGAGACCTCCCTCATTTTTCGATTATGCTTTACCTTATCGAAAAAATAAAAGCTGTGTTGTATAGTTGCTTACGAGTTTTTCATAATAAAGGAGTTATTTTTATTGCCCCATACAACAGCTAATATATTATATTATTAATACACTATGTACGCTATACAAATTAAATATTAAAAGTCGCAAAATTTTTTTCTAAAAAATATAAGTTCGGTTTAATTCGAGTCCCTAGAATACGAAAAATATATTTTTAGAACAAAATTTTATGATATATGTTCGATTGTGCGCGTCTGTGCATATGAAAACAAAATTTTCGCCAACCAACGATAATTTGAGAACGGTCAAACCGGTTCGCTTAAAATTTGAACCAAAAGTAGTCTAGGTTAGTGTCTCGCGGGGAGTAAATTTTGAGTGTCATGGACGTAGATTTTCGATATTTTTAGGGGTATAAAAATAAAAAAAACATATAACATTAGAACGCAACAGTCAAATTGGAAACTATGAATAGTTTGGTTTAATGTTCTGACATTGAAAAATTGTGTATGTGTCAAAAAATGACGAAACACGTCAATTTTTTTATATGCAAAATAATGTTTTGTCAATTATACAGGGCAACAAAATCAAGATACATTATGCAAAAATCGGTGTAACATGTCAAACTTCTTTTTTTTTCCTTAGTAGATGTCTAGGCTTTGAAAGAAACCTCGTTAATAATTTTGTTTTTTGACAATGTATATTGCTGATTTTCTATAAAAACTTTTTAAAATCGGAGTCAGACTAATAAAGACAGCAAATAGACATTATACTCATGGTACTATATTCAAGACACGCATACATATATGTCTGGTTCTGCAGTAATGAATAATTAGTTTGACGCCGACTTCAAAAAGCCAAAATTTTTAAGATGGAATAAAATATTTTTTCCTTTTTATTTTTTAGGTCAGTTTAATTTTTTTTTATTTTTTTACATAACATAATAAATTAATCTTTTGTTTAGCATTTTGCTAGTTTTGAAAAATATGTTTCTTATGAATTCAAAGCTCTCCCGCATAATATTCAATAACTGTAAAAAATAAAAACTACTTAAAAAAACACTAAGAAGTCAAAAAATTATATTTTATTCCATCACAGAAATTTGACTCCAACTAAGACCTGTAGTGTTTAATGTCACCATCAAAATTTACAGTTTACAGTAAATTTTTAGTTTGACGCCGACTTCAAGAAGTTAAATTTCCAAGATTGAATTAAGTATTATTTTTTACTTTTCAGTGTTTTTTTAATCGGTTTTAGTTTTTGTGTAATTTTTTTTATTTAATCCTTCATTTAAAAAAGGTTCTATTGTAAATGTCAGGCTCAATGTTCCTAAGGCCTAAGTCTAGGTACTGGGGTCCAATAAACTTAAAATTTTACCAGAATCACGTTAACTAATGATATATATATATATATATATATATATATATATATATATATATATATATATATATATATATATATATATATATATATATATATATATATATATATATATATATATATATATATATATATATATATATATATATATATATATATATATATATATATATATATAGCTGCCATTTTGTTCCGCCATCTTGGATTCGTCCAAAATGTTACCAGTTGATTATAACATAATATTTGATGTTTGTGCAGAATCTGAGGTAAATTGGATAAGTAGTTTTTTAATAATATTTTTTTCACTAGACCGCCATTTTATTTGGGCATATTGGATTTTTACCAAAAATTACCAGGCTCATACCATGTCAATCGGGTAAGTAGTTTTTTAGCCATGCCGCGAACAGACAGTGAAGATCTGAAAAAATCTCGGAGGATGATTATTTCACGATTACAATACTTCCTTTTTTGAAGTCGGTGCCAATTCAGTTATATCCAGATTGAATTATATCCGACATATTTTTAATTTGGGTTAAATGTTACTGTAAAATATCTTTACATTAATTCGTTAATAAAGCATCTCAATTCATAAACAAAACTTTAATGAAGAATATACGCCACAAACAAATAAAACTTAAAGTTTTACATGAGACGTTCAAACAAGTGTCTTTGAACTAACGTTAATAATACGACTGAGTACCGGATCGCACGTCTTTCTTGCAGCCGGTTCGGGATATTGATTGTCTTATAAATCTAAAAATAGATTTGATGCTTATTTTTAGGTCAAGTCGATCACCGAAGTAGTGGAATTATATTTATTTCCATAATTTAAAAGACGTATTGTAAATATATTTTTTTATCATAACATTCCACCTGTTTTACATTTTGCATCATTTTTATATTTCTCCACATGATTATTTTTAATTAACAGAAATTTTCTTTTATTTTACTAAGTCACTTGTACATTACTTTTAAATATATTTATATATTTTTGGTCACAGTTTTTTCAGTGTATCATAATAACTTAATCGAGACGTTTCCTTCACGTCAGAACTTGAAAAATTATGCTGTCTATAGGCAACTTAAAATACATTTCGGTTAAAAACCAGTTCAACAAGGTTCACGGGCTGCAGAAATACAAAGACACGAATGCGATTTAACATCTTAAATTTTGCAGTTATGTAGACAAGGGATCAGTGTAGGGCGGTAAACAGCCATTTTGTGAAAAAAAAATTATATGGGTCGGTATCTGCGTCAAAAAATGATCAAAAATGGACAACTTTGTCACTAATTTTTTCATTTTAAATTCGAATTTTTCATAAAAAAGCGCATTTAGCGCCCAACTATACATATTTCCCTATTAAAATCACTTTAAAGCTAATACATATCACTTATAGTTTTAACACAATATTGCAGCGTCGGAAGGCTTGCAACTGATCCGTAATACTGCGTGCAGTTCTTCCTTAAGTCGTTGGCGTCTTTTATGTCGTTGACTGAATTTTTGTTTTTGTAGATTTCTAACATTTCTATGAACTCTCATTTTTTTATGTGAGGCTCTGTTTTAAGTATTTTGGTATTATTAAAATCAAAATTATGATTTCGGATATTTCGTGTTTCGTAAGAGCTGTGCAATTTTTTGTCATATTTGTGACTTTTTATTCTATTCTCTAGGTATTGGCTGGTCTGTCCTCTATAAACACTTTTGACTTATTTCTGTATGACTTATAGCAATGTTATGAGATTTAAATAAGTTTTAAAACTTTTGAGATAAGACAAGTTACAAAAGGTAATGACAATAAAGTGATATTTTAATTTTTCTGTTTATTAATAGGAAGGTTTGTGGAGTTGTAAAATGTATGAATTCTACTTTTGAAAATGTTGTTAATTAAGTGGGATGGGTAATTATTTTGCTTTAATGCATTTTTCACTTTTTCAATGCATGCTTCCCTATATTCCGGATTTGAAAGATAAAAATCGTAATTACCAAAAAATAAAACTTTATTTCCAAAATATAAAAAAAAATAAAAATAAAATTGATAGATTAAATCAAAAACAAAAACCAATTTCTCAATCGGCACCTACATTGTGAGTGGAAAATTTAACAGAAAACATTATTCCTGAAGATGCGTTGGAAGTTTTAATTCTTGGTCCAAATTTTGCAACATCAATAAAAAATGAGCAATCCAGTTGCTAACATATTGTGCAATATTGAAAATGGGATTAACCATTTACAAAATGAAAGACGGGAGGATTTAAGAGCAAAATCTTGTCTTAAGACCCTACAAATTAATATCAAAAAAAGAACAACGAATTAATTGACACGTGGGAAAATAAATCATATATTTCTCCTATTACAGCAAACAAATTAAGAATTAGAAATGCAGTACCTCCAAAAATATATCGCCTACGGAAGTTTCACAAAAATAATATTCCATTACGTCCAATTGTGTCTTGTATACAATCACCCCTTAGTCTCTTATCAAAATTTCTAAAACAAATACTCAGTATTGTGACGCATAAAAACAAATTTTACATAAAGTATGCCAGAGACTTTAAAGAAAAACTAAAGCACATAAAAATGCTAAAAAATTACAATTAGTTTCGCTAGATGTAGCATCTCTTTACACCAGTATACCTATTTCATTACCTATAAACATCGTCAAAAGAAAAGAAAAAAACAAATTAAAAAATATACCGATATTACAAAGGAAGAATTTCTCAAAGCTTTAGAGCTTTCTCTTGAGTCCACGTATTTTCTGTACGAGGAAAAATACTTTAAACAAATAAAAGGTTGTGCTAAGGGTGCTTCGATTTCAAGTGTCATTACACAGATTGTCATGGAGGATTTAGAAGAAACAGTTTTAAGAAATTTAGACATTACAATCCCCTTTTTTTACAGGTACGTGGATGTCTGTTTTAATGGGAATTCCTAAAGATAAAATAAATAACATCGTAGAAAGTTTCAATAATTGTCACAAATATACAATTCACCTATCAAACCGAAGAAAACCAATAAATAAATTATCTGGATGTTACAATTCATCATATAAATGAAAATATAAGAACCGAATGGTATACCAAGCAGACATGGTCTTCCAGATATTTAAACTTTAACTCTAGCCACCCTATTTCACAAAAAAAAACTGTAATTAATTATGGGACTAGCCGACCAAGCTATTTATCTTTCAGATCCAGAATATAGGGAAGGATGCATTGGAAAAGGGAAAAATGCATTAAAGCAAAATAATTACCCATCCCATAAACCTTCTTACTAATAAACAGAAAAACCAAAATATCACTTTTTTGTCATTACCTTTTGTAAATGGTTTATCTCAAAAGTTTCAAAACTTATTTAAACCTCATAACATTGCTATATGTTTAATTTAATCGAAAACATCAAATAATAAAAAAGCGATGTACTCTATGAAATCCCGTGTAAAAATTCTAGTCGGATTTATATAGGACAGACCAGCCAATACCTAGAGGTTTTTTTGTGATAGATTTTTTAGTTTGATTTTAAAAATCGTATTTTATTGATGTGATAAAATTACAGGTACACAGTATTGAGAAAATCAGATAATCTAATTTAAAATTAGGATTTGCCTTAAAAAAGAGTGATATTTAACATACCAGCTACCAACATTTACAAGAAAATATGCATACTACATTCGCCTTAGAAAAAAAGCATAAAATATGAATACTAAAACATTATCTTACTCAATCAAATTAGGAAAGTTCCAAACAAAAAAATAACTATAAAAAAGTGAACATCCAGTATTTTTGACTCGTAAACGAAACGGTGCCCAAAAGGTTTGTTTGAAGAAAAAAGTTGACAAATAAATTCATAGGGGGAATAAAATTCCTTACAAGGGTATTTCTGTATATTGAATAGATTAGACAACAAGAATGACACATTGTTATCAACGCTCATTTCCAACGAATTTAAATTTTGGCCATTATTGTGGTTTTCAAAATTCAAAATATATAAGTTAATTATAATTAAAACGCTCGAATAAATGCTTACTTGAATTAGGCACGATACTTATTATATATACCTTTAGATTTAAAAACATTTAAAAATATTGAAGAAAAACTTGCTATAAGATGCAGTAACTATTGACTCCATATTTATATGTTAAATAGAAGGTTTCCTTTCTAACATATTGATTCTTATTTATATATTATTTGTCAATTTTTATCAGTTGTTTTTAAAGACAAAGGAATCAAATCTTATATATCTTTACTTAGCAAGAATAGGCCCATTTGATGAAACAGCATTATACTGAGTGTACCATTTAAAATAACAAAGTTGATGCTGATTTATTTGCTTTCCATTTCTTATTTGTTTATTTTTTAGCAAATTCGGTCGGTTTAAATAAAAACTTAAAATGTTTGTATTTTATCAATTTTTGCTATCTCTGAATGTTTACGTCAACATATTAGAGTTAGTTAGAATTAATAGAAATAATTTAATTTATTTTAGTTGCTTCAAATTGAGATTGTGTTATATATTCGACGTTTCAAAGGTCAAATATTTCATGCATTTTTTCTTGCTGGAAAAGGGCACTTCTCAATCTTTGAACGTTGTGAATTCATTTCAGAATGTGCCCAGTTCTTAGGCTGCTTTTCAGTAAATATTATAAGCTCACAGTGAATTAAACATTTAGGTCGCAAACAGTTTAAGACCTATGTTTCTGTACTTGTCTTAGGTAAATCACCCAATGCAACATCTGGTTTAGTTAATTGTACAATTCGTTCTCGGAATAGTCACGACTCTTGTTTTGAATTCGAATCTGCGGATAAGAAAATTTGTTCAGATATGCCTAGTATCTGGTTACTTTCTCAGAATTTTGATTTGTAAACTAAAGGTCTATGACGTTTTTACTCTTTAGAACGACGATTATCTTGTGGTTCAAATTTTTATGAATCATATTGTGAGTTCATTGCATGATTATCTTGATTCTTATCATACGGAAAAAATTTCTTCTGGTGAAGCTATAGGGTATTATTATATACTTTATCACTGTTATCTAAAACCCGCTAGTACTATCACAAAATTCAGGGTGGTATTTAATGTTTCGGCAAAAGACAGGTAGGAGTGGTACCTCAACTTAAGATAGGTGAAAGCCAGCTGCCACCTCTACTTAAGACAGGTGTCACCTGTACTGAAAAAGTTAGGAAAAAGAGGTCATCGAAGTGTCCAAGACTCTCTGTTCTATACAACTCATGAAGCTCAACAGAGAAATATACAGAACTTCTGTTTGAACCCACTTTTCATTAACGGTCATTAACTGAATCATACACTCCTTAAAGGTCCTAAGATACAAAAGAATATTTTTAATGTTCTTTTGACTTTCAGAATTCATCAATATGTGTTTACTGTGGGTATACGACAAATGTATCGGTACATTTTCATAAGATCCGAACAAAGCCAATATCAAAAAATTCTGTGACAAAACTCTAAGAGAATAACATTTATACACTGTTTGCTATGGTTTCTCCTCTGATCCATATCGCTTCAAAAATCATCTTTAATGATATCTTTGTGGGTGATTTGGTTTCGGGCTCTTCAGATTTGGAACAGGTCAAGGTCCTCTGTTTGGAAATTTGTAAATTACCCCAAAAGGGAGGTTTCGAACTAAGAAAATGGACCTCAAATTAATATTCTCTTTTAAATACCTTTCCAGAGACCCATCTAAATTTTGTTTCACATGAAAATATTTCTCTTAAAAATTCTTGGCTTACGTTGATGACCCCTCTTCTGATTGTGTTTCGTATTCCGTTGATATTTTAATCGGATCATGTACAAAACGTACTCTTCTTTCATTTTCGATCGCCTCGGGTTTCTATACCCCTGACTTTCTTTGCAGAATATTTAATTCACCATTTTTGGAGTTTGGGACTGAGGTGGGATGATGAAATTCGTCTATACTAGAAAAGTGGGTTCAAACAGAAGTTCTGTATATTTCTCTGTTGAGCTTCATTAGTTGTATAGAACAGAGAGTCTTGGACACTTCGATGACCTCTTTTCCCTAACTTTTTCAGTACAGGTGACACCTGTCTTAAGTAGAGGTGGCAGCTGGCTTTCACCTATCTTAAGTTGAGGTACCACTCCTACCTGTCTTGCAGATGGGCGTAACCCTTGTTGACCTATATAAGGCTTTAACTATCCTTCGTCGACTTGTTTGCGCTCTCGATTAATGAGCCTGGCCAACGAAATTGTTTGCAGCTAGCCGAATGCTTAGTGTCTAATAAAACCAATAAGTGTATTGCGTTACTGATGACTAATACATGGTGTAAAAAAGTCGTGCGAATCTAGAAAATATGCGACATAAATTATGTACTGCTGCGGTAGACAGAACAACCCTCCCCTGCTAACACAAGTTAGTCTAGTCAAAGCCACTTTTTCAACTATTTACACGTTTTTTTCTTAATCGGTCTAGCCAAAACACCAATATTGGTCATCTGCGCAAATGTCAAAACCGCATTACCGATTTTTTGAAAATTGGGAATCCTCTTTGTTTATACGAATTTCAATAAAATTATCCTATTTATGTGACTTGACAATAAATTATTATTGAGATAAAATAGTATCAGTTAATTTGCAAATAGGATCAGCAAAGTCCAGCTTCCCAAATGATAAATTTATTTCGCTTCATATACTATTAGTCATTATTTTTTACTACTGAAAATGTAATATATATTACATAATTATATGGTGAAAATAAGGTACCAAATTCTACGATCCCCAGCTTTGTTATTAAAATACTGTTTATCATATTTCGACATAAGTATATCCAACCCCAAACGTTCAGGTTCAAATTTATTTTAGATTTATATAAACGTATATATGTTTTAATGAAATAGCACCGGTAGTTAAGGAATCAAAAAATTTAAAAAAAAATGTGAAACAATATTTACTGGACAATATATTTTAATCTATAGACGGGTTTCTAAATTACAAATTTTTAATTAGAACCTAAGACTGTACCAATTGATATTCTTTTCTTTGTTATCTGCCGTTTTTTAGCAGAAAATACTGTTTGATAGATGTTTGAGATATTTTAAATGTTATTTTGTTTGTTATGTTTTTATCTGCCGTTTGTTTTTTGTCGAAAGTACAATTTTATAGATATTGGAGATATTTTAAATGTTAGCAAATATTTGACTAGCCTTATGATTTGTACATTTTGTATTAAAGTTAATGGTGAATAAAAGTATTTCGTTTTTGTATTTGTACATTTTCCACAATAAACACTGATTTTATGGCTTTGCGGGAACTGATTCTTTTAAACGCGTACTTCATAATGTCAAAAATATTTTTCCAAAGAACATTTTAGTTTCTTTTTGTTCTGAGCAAGAACTGGTATTAGTTGAATTTTGGATTATTTTACCTCAATAATCTTCAAAAAGCGTCTAGCGTGGTTTGATTTGGTTTTTTATTTTAAGGGTTCACTTTATATATGCGCACTATAACACTAGATTTTTTAGTGATTTTAGACGTGTGCTACTTAATTTAAGAGCGGTAGTTTAGATAATAATACTAGGACTGAGGTACTGTATAATACAAATTTTGATTTTCCCTTCAAAGGCATATTTTTTGACATTGCGTTTTAGATTTTGTTTTTTGAATATGTATAAATATGATGGTGTTTCTGTGGAGTATAATTGATTGTTAATTTTTGAAAATCACGATTTTCTTCAATTTTTTAAATAAGTTATATGTTTACCTTAACAGAAGCTTTCACGGCTTTGGTCAATTAAGAAATCATGGTTCTTGTGATTAGACCGTGTCAAATTGGAATTACCCTCCGACGTTTCACTTTTGGAAAACATCACCAATGCACAAGCACAAAAAAATGCATCAAGAAGTTAACAAGTAAGCAACAAAAGAAGTTTGAAGCACTGCTTAACAGAATAAAAACTAGTAAAACCTCCGCAGAATACAGTTAAAAACTTGCCGTTAACCGAAGCAGAACATTCCGTCCTTTCCAAAAGCTAAAATTTCACAATAACATTGTGAAACATTCCCGTAGAAGACATAGTATGAAGTTAGGGATGAGACATTAAGAATTCAAAACCACCGAAGTCGAATCTCCCCGAAGCCGAAAGCAATGCACAGTCGTTATTGATAGAACAGAACAAGTGGAAAGGTAACTCAACTTTCGGACAACACCTATAAGGTTATACAGGCAGACCCTACAAGTAGAATAGAAAGACGCATCACCAATCTAATTAATCTAGCCTACCACCAGCGGAGAAGAAATCGTTAGAGTCAAGCAGCTCCGAGAACCCCAGATTCTACGGTCTTCCCAAGGTACACAAGAACAGTGTACTACCCCGACCGATCGTTAATGCAATAGGCTCGCCCACATATAAATTAGGTAAATATCTTTCAAATTTTCTTAATCCATTTACTGGAAAAAATAAATTCTTTTAGAAAAACACAGCACATTTCGCGGAAAAACCTAAGGCAATCCAGTTGGATCCGGAAGATATTTTGGTCAGTTTCGATTTAGTATCATTATACACAAATGTTCCTGTTAACGACTCGATTTACATTATATCAGATATATTGGAACATAATAATCTTACGTTGAGTATGAGAAGCTAAGGGTGAATTAAAAGTGAATGTTATAGAAAGATTTAATAATTATTTTAGTAAAGTGTGAACCTAAATTAAGCAAGTTTAAGAAGCAACCTGAATCGTATTCATAAAGACTGAATGTTAAATTACTTCATAATTTTTGGTATTGGCTTTTAACTCAATTATAAGAAGTAATGAATTTTAAATAATTACTTTCCAATATATTTATTTCACTACTTTATGTCTAAGGTTAAGAAATTGATAAGCGTGTTCAAAATTTCGTTCATAAGGTATACATATTTTTGCATTAACATTTTAGACCTATTTATAAGTATACATATCTAAATTGTATTTATTTTTTTTGTTGGTAATGTAAAATATAAAGGATTTAGTAGCATACCTGTTCCAGTCGATAGAACTTGTCAAAAGTGCAAAGGTAGATCAATACCTCTAAATATCTGTATTTATTGTCACTGTGAAAAGTTTTACAAAGAAGTATACGAACTAAAGAAGATTAATAGAAACATTGTTCTTTATTATTTATATTCGAAGAAGTTCAAATAAGAAGTGTGCTTTACAATTATGCTGCCCTAACGTTGTCGTCATTATAACGTAGTAATAATTTTGTTTTACATAACGGACGATATTACGTTTTGAAACATTTAAGTTTAAGCACACTTCCAGATTTAGGTTATAATGAATGGTTCCACACATACTAGATTTGATATACCTGATGAAAATGTAAAACCTAATGATAAAATAATTAATTTGGCTAACCAACCAATTGGTTTATTACCAAACTTAACAGACAACGTGTCGAATGCAACCTATATTCCTGTAGATACTAATAAGCCTACATATATATCATGGCATACTGTTTGATATTTTAAAAATAAAAACATATATCTTGAGAATAAGCCCGCAGAATTAAAAATAATTGTTAATGTGCAGTCTAATGTTTACAAAAGAAGTTTAAAAAAATTAGGAAATATTATTAATTTAAAGTCTATTATTTACGATACATACGAAATAAAATATTTATAAAAATAATAGGACTAATAGGATGGACAACATATCGACAGCAGTAACACTGTTAAAGGCTTTAAAAAAGAAGTTGGTTAAATAAATTAATTTCAAATGTCATTCTAGATCTTACTGATATGAAAATAATAATAATAGATCATTATAATTATCATCTAGATAGTAATCTGAAATGTACTAGAGAAGATATATTTTTTATGCATATATGGTATCAAAATAAACTCGATAAAAGGTATGTGGTTGTTTTATTTGATACACTTATTAACAAACAATTTCATAAATAACGTTTTAGGAAAAAAAAAACGATAAATGAGAAGTATACTTTAGCTATCTTATAATTAATTTCTAAAATATTGAAATAAAAACGACTTAGACGATATTTTAAACATACTTTTATTTAAGCATAATTTAACAACCTCCAGGTTTTGGTATAAAATAACTGATTTTGGGTTCAGATTTTCATTTCAAACCAATTAATTTAGATTTCATATATGTTCAGTATTAAGAGTCGTATTTTTGGGAAACGGTAGAGTTTAAAAAAAACTGGTTTGACTAAAATATTTAGAACTGATTAGCATTAATAGTTGAGAGTAGTCTACAAATAGGCCTTAACCTTTACATTTGAAAAGTTTAGATGCATTTGGCAGCTAGAGTTATAACTTTATATTTAGGCTTTGAATATTTGTTTATTGACCTGAAAATAACCTAAATTTATTTTATATTCAATAGATACTAAATTTTATATATCAAACTTAAATCTTTAGTTTTTATTTATATAAAACTAAATTACTAAAACAATAAAATTGTTGTCATTAAAAACTTATTTTTAATGATAATTTGTGTTTATTCAGCCAGAAGAGTCTAGTATTACTATTATTTCAATTGTAATTGTAAAAAGGACACTAGAAGTAGGCAACACAAAAGAAATCTTAATTTATACAAAACCTATCTAGATTTAATTAAATATTATTTATTGTTTTGAAATATTTAAAAACTAGAAAGAATACATAGTATTAGGTACGAATTATTTATTTCCAACCAGATTGTAATGTTATTTTTACATTCTAAACAGAAGTTCCCAAAAAATTTAAAAGTCATAACTCTCGAAAATGAAATTTATAGTTGAAAAACTAGGTTCAAAATCACTAAATAGTGTTAGGTTAGGTTAGATTAAAAGTGAGTGGATCAAACCGACCCTCCACTGCAACTCTGTGGTCTATTGTGGCTCACACCTATGTTTACACTTCCCCAAGCAACTCTAAATTCTTAATGAGTCTTATCATTGCATTTGTATTCTTTAAGTCCTCCGGTAGCAGGATATCTCTACCGAATATGGAGAACCTGATCTTGGCAGCTGCCGGGCATTCACACAGCACATGGCTGACACTAACACTAAATACTGTACAGTAATTTCTAAATAGGTAAACGACTTGTATTTGGCTACATTTCATAAAATATTCAATTTTTCGTCAACAATGTAAATTCGTAAACCTCTTACTCATAAGTTTCTACCTAAAATAAATAAAAATATGATCAAATGAAATGTTGTACCAAAATTATTACTTTTTTATATAAATAAAATTAAAAGGGTTACTTAAATAGGAAACATATATTTTAAGGAAAAATAAAATGATCATAGGTCATTATTACAATTTTATTTCATTATATAAGTATCTATAAGCCATAACAAAATAGGCACACAAAAAATAAGAAAAGCGTTAAATTTGAAGAGTAATGATGAGTGAGATGTAAGTGCATATTTCCTAATGAGAAAAACAAACATAAATACTTTTTTTTATCACAAAAAAATAATATTTTCGCTAGACTATATGCTGACAATTAATAATTTTCCGAAATAAAGTACGCGAAGTTAATTGAAAAGCAATGTATTTTTTTCAATAAAAATCTACGAGGTGTTTCTTAAGTAGCTATGCTCTTGTTTTTAGTTAAACTTAAGATAATGTTTTCAACAATAATTTACAAGATGTTTTTCAATAGTTTATTCCTCAGTTTTCGGTTTTGGGAGAGATATTTTTAGACCTTAGATTTTGAAAAGTCCTAGTCCTTTAATATTTATACTGATTTAAAATTTACATTTAGCAGCCAGGCTTATCACTTTTATGTTATGTATGAAATTCATCACTATAGTACATTTACTGTTTTAAAAGCCTCTATTGCAAAACGAGTAATTCGAACTTTTAAAGAAAAGCTGTTTAAACTGTTTACGTTAAACTGTAGTGATAAGTGGGTTAATTTGTTAGAATAACTTACAGACGTATAGAATGAAACGAAACATAGAACTGTTGCTATGAAAAACAACTTTTAAACTCTATGGGCTACTAAAGTAGTGGGAAAACTAAAATTTAAAGTAGGTGATGTTCAAATAAGTACATTTAAACTATATTTCAAAAAGGGTGTACGCCTACAGTTTTTGAATATTGTTTATTCCTTTACCTTTTTGGTTCAATATTATAGGAGTGTGAAAACGAGAACGAGATAAAAATAATGCTGAAAAGTGCAGGTGTTATTTTGTGTTTTTGTTCGGAAGATATATGTAACTTTTTTGTATTAATCATATGGTTCTTTATAAATTAGATTTGTCAGAAAAGCTAAATTTTAAAGATCTTATTTATTATGTAAGAAATTCGCTTGCAGCTCGTGATGACTGTATACAAGTTGTAAAAATAGCTGCAATTTAAATTAAGTTATATGCTAGAACTTATAACGAGTAAAGCTGCACATTTTTAAGTTTCCACTGCTAGACTGCTGAACGAGAGAATAATAATGATGAAAAGTGCAGGTGTTATTTTGTGTTTTTGTTCGGAAGGTATATGTAACTTTTTTGTATTAATCATATGATTCTTTATAAATTAGATTTGCCAGAAAAGCTAAATTTTAAAGATCTTATTTATTACGTAAGAAGTTTGCTTGGAGCTCGTGATGGCTGTATAAAAGTTGTAAAAATCGCTGCAACTTGAATTAAGTTACAAAATGCTAGAACTTATAAAATAGAACAGATATAAGTTAATTTATGACAAAAATTAAAAAAAATATTGTTAATGAATGTATAAATAGAAGTTATTTGTGTTGTGAAGATGGCGGACCTATTATTAGAATTCTTATCTGGAATTAAATACATAAAATATTAAGTAGTGCTGAATTCAGCAAATTACCTATTGAAATTTTGATTTGCGAACAAGATTGCCGTCTTTGTGGACGCATGTGGATGGATCACCTACCTCGCAAGGCAGATGCCCACATTGTTTTAAAACAGTGAGAAGATGATTTTCGAATTATTTCACCTATAACTTTAGGTAGCAATTGTTCAAAATGTGTTTTTTCTATATAAACTTCCGCAAATAACTATTTTTTTTGTACAGTTAAGAGCTGGTAACTACTTCAATAATGGTCATTAGATGGTTCTATACTTTGAATAAATCCATAGCGATACGGTTCAAATTTCCAAAGTACCGATTAGTCTCTAAATTCTATCAGTATAAGTTAAGAATTCGTTTGCAAAATGGCACTTTTTTAGAAAATAAAGAATGGATGTAGATCGGCGAGATGTTTCAAGAACCATCCAACTGTATAGAGCTGCGTCTTGAAACGAATTCCACTATAAACCCTGTAGAATTCGATTACTCAGGATATATGTATGTATCTAGCTTATGTGTAATTATTGTTAGTGTAACGTGGAATTATTTTAGTTAAAATTATATATATATATATATATATATATATATATATATATATATATATATATATATATATATATATATATATATATATATATATATATATATATATATAAATATATATATATATATATATATATATATATATATATATATATATCAGTAAAAGCCAAATGTACTTTATGGTTTAATAAATAATTATTATAAAAATTGTGTTTTATTTAACTTGAATGTTATATATTATTTTTTTAAGAAATAATGGTGGGGGAGAGATGTTTTAATCGTTTGTTGTTCACCAAACATAACTGAGTATAGTTCATATATTTACACTGATATTCAATGTTTGTTCTTTCGGATATATCTCCAAAGAATTGGCGATTTTTGATGGAATGCGATGTTCAAATTTCTTATTCAAACCACCCTCTACAAGAAGCATGCTATCAAATCAAGATAGTAAAGTAGCGACTTGAGAATGATTTTCGAATTATTTCACCTATAACTTTAGGTAGCAATTGTTCAAAATGTGTTTTTTCTATATAAACTTCCGCAAATAACTATTTTTTTTGTACAGTTAAGAGCTGGTAACTACTTCAATAATGGTCATTAGATGGTTCTATACTTTGAATAAATCCATAGCGATACGGTTCAAATTTCCAAAGTACCGATTAGTCTCTAAATTCTATCAGTATAAGTTAAGAATTCGTTTGCAAAATGGCACTTTTTTAGAAAATAAAGAATGGATGTAGATCGGCGAGATGTTTCAAGAACCATCCAACTGTATAGAGCTGCGTCTTGAAACGAATTCCACTATAAACCCTGTAGAATTCGATTACTCAGGATATATGTATGTATCTAGCTTATGTGTAATTATTGTTAGTGTAACGTGGATATATATATATATATATATAAATATATATATATATATATAATATATATATATATATATCAGTAAAAGCCAAATGTACTTTATGGTTTAATAAATAATTATTTAATCGTTTGTTGTTCACCAAACATAACTGAGTATAGTTCATATATTTACACTTATATTCAATGTTTGTTCTTTCGGATATATCTCCAAAGAATTGGCGATTTTTGATGGAATGCGATGTTCAAATTTCTTATTCAAACCACCCTCTACAAGAAGCATGCTATCAAATCAAGATAGTAAAGTAGCGACTTGGTCTGAAGAATATCATGGTTTGCGGTGAGAATTTGGAAATATTGAGATAAATGAAATTGGTGAAATCTTAAATAGGATTTCTAAAGATTATGAGAATCTCGAAATCTACGTAAAACGAAATGAAATTCCAAATTTTTTAAAAAAGTTTTTTGATGAAAGCATTATTACTATATCAAATGTAAAGTTGCTGCATGATTATAAACATTGTCATTAATAAAACAAGTTCTTTATTAAATTAGACAACTGATAAAAAGACATGAATGATAACATTAATTTCGATAAACTTTAGTTATTCTTGACTAACAAGCATCAATAAACCATTAATAATAAAACAACTCCTTTCCTCATTCGCAATTTGGCTTTTTCCTTCCTCCGACACTATCTTATATGTTTTTGTAACTATTTTTCACAAGCCTGTAGAGGGATGTAGGATTAATCTGGGGAAATATTCGGCTAAAACCAGCTGTGTGTTCTAGAAATTGTGTTACATGTCTCTTATCTGCTTAATGCGGCTTATCAGTTTTCCGTTAAGAAAGGATGTATGTGGTTTTATCGTAAATAATATTTTCAGATGATTGGTGATAAATAAAAACCTGTAGTTATACGTCAGATTGTTGAAGTAATATATAAACCCGCGAGAATAAACTTTAAACATCGTCATTTTATTATAAAATCTTTAATAAACTTAATTCAAACTCATCTTATAGATATGCTAGAGATAGCAATATTTTGGTAGTAATTAATTGCTTTTCGAAATATGTGTGGGCGTATCCTCTAAAAATCAAAATTTTCAAAGAAATACTTCAGACTCTTGAGCAAGTGTTTAATGTCAATCCCTTAATCTATTGGGAACGGGGAAAGAAGTGCAGAACCTAGGGAAAAATATAAAGTTAGACGTTATGCATTTTATAGCGAGTAAAAAGGTTCCCATTGTTGAACGTGTAAATAGGATTCTGAAGGGTTTGACGTGGAAGGAATTTAGTTTTTTAGGATCATGCAAATGGTTAGGTTTGCTCAAGAAAATTGTTGATATTTATAATAAGTCTAAGATAACAAAAAACACGTGAACAATTTTTACTTAAAACAGATTATAGTAGACTCAAACTTGCCACAAAGCTTAATGTATGTCCAAATAAAAAAATACATAATTTTTCTGTTTTTTTTTTGTTTCTAAAAAACTATCCAACACTAACACATAGGCAACTTGCTTTTTGCGACCTTATTTAAAAATTAAAACTATAGACAACAGTTTTCACAGAATTTAAAAAATGTCTTCCCGTTAAATGCTTATTAACATTTCTTTATGACATATTTGACATAATTCTATTTTTCAAAATTCATTGTACATCTCTACAATTAGTCCTATTATTAAAATAAATATTTTATTTCACATGTATTTTAAATAATAGACTTTACGTTAATATTGTCTCGTAATTCTCTTTGACTTCTGTAGTCTTATTTTCAAGACATTATATCTTGTAACTAGTTGTAGGCTCATTAATATCTACAAGAACATAGGTTGAGTTTGATACGTTATCAGTTAAGTACTAAACCAATTTGTTGGTTAGCCAAATTAAATATTTTATCATACCACCACCTTAAAAAGTTATTCTAAACAAACATCAAACTTTTTTTAGATTAAAGAAAATTGTTATGTAAGCACAATTGTTTAATTATTGTGAATAGGATCTAGATACGTCCAATATCAAAAGTTTTTTTTGTTTTCTATCATGTGAGCTTATTACAAATTTAACTAATTCGTAATAATTAAATATTTTATTAGAAAAACTTAAATATTCTATTAGAAAAACTGTTTGTAAAATAGGTTATATGTGTATACATATCTAACTATGTGTTTAATCTATCTATCTTTACTATGTAAATGTTTAAAAACAAAAAAAAAATTAATTTCGTTCAACTTTAGTTCTTCTCGACTACAAGCATTAATAAACCGTGATAATAAAACATATAAATATTTATAGCTTAAGAGGTTATTAGCAAAAATCTGCTACAAAATTCACATTACAATATTATTTGAAGTACATATTACACAACTTTATGTAACTATTATACAGTTATTATTAACCTATACAAATATAACAATAATAATAATAATATTAGTAAAACTTTTAACATTTCAAAATATATAAACTATTTTTAAACAAGTAATTTTTTAAGGATTTTTTGAATTCCTGAAGAGATGTTAAATTGTTAAATTCTTTTAATCCTTTATAAAATATCGATTTATTGTTGGTGGGTAGAATTAAATGAAAATGGTCTTTTTGCCTTGTATTATATTGATAAAACTCTAAATTTTGATTTATAAATTCCTTTAAATGATTTGAAAGTAAACTATTTTCAATTTTATAAATGAATACACAAACATAAAAAAATATCAAATTTTTATCATCTAGCCATTTAGTACGTAATATATCACTAATTTTCGTATATTTATCTTTATTTTAAATTACTCTCATTCCTTTGTTTTGTAAAACTTGAAGTTTTTGAAAAATATCTCTATTTGCCATATATATAATTGTTGGACAATACAAGAAATGTGGTAATATGATTGTATTATAAATTGTTTTTTTAGCAAATAGTGATAAATGATTGCTTATTCTTTTTAGATATTTAATTTTACCGGCTATTTTCGAAATAGTTTTTTCAAAAAAATCATTAAATTTTAACTTTAAATACCCAAATATTTAAAGGAATCAACAATATCCAAATTCTTACCATCAATAAATATGTTAGTTTTCTCTGCCGCGTTAATAGTCATACATTTTGTTTTTTCTACATTTAATTTTAACTTATTTGTATTTAACCAGTTAAGGACTAATTTTACCTCTCGATTTATCTTATTACTTTCTAATGTAATATCCTTATCTGTAATGTAAATTAGTGTGTCATCTGCAAAGATTTGTATTTTACAGTTTTTTAAAACACACGATAAATCATTGATATATAAAGTAAATAAATAAAGACCTAGTTTGCTTCCTTGTGGTACACCTACATTCTTAACCTGTTTATTTGAATTTTATTCCACATTAGACAATTTTGTTATGTGTGTCCGGGTCTTTAAATAATTTTTGTACCATTTAAGAATATAACCTCTTATCCCTATTTATATAATTTGTCTAATAGTCTATTTCTATCTATTGTTTCAAATGCTCTGCAAAATCTTAAATTACCGCTATTACAATTTCTTTATTTGCCATGTTTCTCGTTCAGTCTTCAATTACGTACTGAAGGGCAACTTGAGTGGAGTGTCTGCCCCGAAATCCAGATTCAAAGGGAACTAAAATTTTGTTTTCTTTTATGTGATCTAAAATTTGGTTGTAAACAATTTCTTCAAGTAATTTTTTAATATCCCATAATACATCATTTGGTCTCATTTCTGTACATTTTTGAGAATTTTTTATTTTTGGCACAGGTGTTATATAGGAACATTTCAGATCTTCTGGTATTTCTGCAATTTGGAATTTCAGTAACGAAACTATTGTTCCCTGGATTGATTTTTTTAACTATACCTTCCATACTTCTTATATAATATATATTGAGTCTTTCAGAGATAATATGTGGATCTGTCTCAGTTTTATCGTCAAATAAAATTTCATTAAAAACAGTTTTTTTTTCTAGGTGTGTTACTTTTTTTAGGGTTCTCCACATCATTTTGCTGTCATTCTTATTATCATTGATCAAATTTTCATAATAGGAACTTTTTTCTTTTCTTAATATCCCAACAAACTTGTTTCGTATCTTTTATATTCTTCCCAATCTTGAATATTATTTGTAATAGTAAATTTTTTGTACATATTATCTCGCAATTTTTTTGATTCCAAAATACTTTTATTGAACCAGGGATTATTTCCATAATACCATTTTTTCTTCTGTTACCTTTTCCAAGCATCGTTTGAAATTTGAAATAAGACTATTAAAAAATATATTTATATCAGTATTATTATATCCCCAATTACATGGTATTAATTCAAGGGCTAACTGTTTGTAATCAATAATTGATATTCCCTTGTACTGTTTTTCAAAATGAGTAAAATATTTTTCTATTTCAATATAAGTTCAACTATGATTACTAACTTTGGGTAAACGTTCAACTCCAGTTTTAAAAGAAAAATTGTCAGTGATTACTAAATCAATTAATGTTTTACTGGTTTTTGTCAACCTAGTATACTCCTTAATTTGTTGCTTGAATCCAAATAGATTGAAAATTTTCTTAAATTTTTCAGCATAAAAATCATTATCTAAATAATTTATGTTAAAATGTCCAACAATAATATTTATAGAACTTCCTTTCCAAAGATTTTCACATGCATTCTTAAAAATGTCCAACAACTTTGCCTTACATCCCGATGGAGACACATATTATGTAGAAAGTGTATATAAATGGTGGTGAATTTTAAATTTTATTGAACACAACCAATATTGAAAATCTTCGAATTCTTGACAAAAATGTGTTACTTTAATTTTGTAATACAGATATACAAGTAATCCTCCCGTATGTTTTGAATTCGAAAAAGCAATATGAAGCACGTAATTTTCTATCTCTAATTCACTGACTTGTACCTCTCTTGTAATATGAGTTTCTGATACACATAAAATTAAAGGTTTCTTCTCATCCATAAACTCGAAAATTTCGCCTTAAGAATTAAAGTATCCTTGTATATTGATATGGTGAATCTTATTACATATCTGTCCCACAGACTTTTTCTTTGGTTTAATTATTTTCTAATTGCTATATTATATCTTCATACTGAATTTATTTTTTATTTTTTTTTTCTACATTTTTTTGTAAACCTCACAACTATGATCGAAAGGAGAGTGATTTATTAAGTAACTCATATTTAATTTTTCATTTAATTCATTGCAGTTTAGTCATCTAATATTTTCTTTTGTTGTATTGCAATTTACAGCTGAATGGTCTTGTCTTCCACATTTCATACAATGTTGTTGTTTTGTACATTTACTTGAAATGGTTGCAACCACTACAGTTAAAACAGCGCACAATATCGAAATATTCAAAAACAGTACAAACAGAAAAATTAACAAAAACCATTCTCTTTTCAACAATCCTCTTAAAATTAAAAGCATTAATTTCCAAAACTACCATACATTTATGTTTTATTTTTTTAATAGTAATAACTTTTAATTTAGCGTTCTTGATATCTTTATTTTGATGTAGTATTGTTTTCTCTAATTCTTCTTCATTTAACAATTCGTCTATTGCAACTATTTTAAAATGTGGTTTTCTTTTTTCTTGACATTTTGTACTATAATTTTTTCCTAATTCGTTTTCAATTTCTTGTTTAATTTTGTCTATCTCTTTAGTTTTGCAGTGAATTTTAACACACCCATCTTTTAAATTTTGTACTTTTTTATCTCAACGTTCAGATATCTCGGATTGATATTTTTTCCTAGATCATGTTTCGTTTTTTTGAATTCTTGAACAGTATTGGGCCTAATGGTTAAAGAAATAGTTTCTTGTTTAGGTATATTTTTTTCATTTGGATTAGAATTTCGTAATACACCATCCCGAAATGATTTGTTACCAGAACACAAATTAATTACAGATTAACCAAATTACTTTCCCTCTTAGAATTTAAATCATCATTATTTATTTGTTTATTTTCTAATAATGCTTGAGCTTTATTATTTATGAATTATTTCATCTTTAGAACATAAAAGTTGATCTTTTCCTTTAATAATTTCTTGACATAACCAAAAAAGTTCTGAATTGTCATTATTTTTTATAAACGTATCTGTCATTCTTGAAATGGCTGATCTGTCATTTATTATATTATCCTGATTCTCTTCTATTACACATTTATCTTCTGAACTACAACGTTTCCGAGATGTTTTCTTTACAGACTTGCTCATCAAGGTGATTTTTTATATAGTCCTTTTAAAAAAACTTTTTGTAGATGTGTATGTGAGTTTGGACACCACGTACTGACAGGACAGGTGATACAACAATATATATTATATCATTATATAATATCTGTATAATTATATTGTTACATTGGTTTAAAAAATGCAGTGGCGGCTAACAAAGATATATAGATACATTTATTCCGTCGGTTTGTCTATCTGCCTGTCTAATTGTTCGCGGCATAGTTAAAAAACTACTTACCCGATTGACTTTAAATTTTGATAAAAAAATTAAGGGTTATATGGGGAAGACCGAAAATTTATTTTTAAAAACGGATTGACATTTAAGTGACGCATTCGGTAGGATTCATCAAAACGGCATTAAGGGACTTACTACCGGTTCGTTTTAACGATTAAAAGACCAATCGAAAATTTCATGTTTAAATACCATCGCGGCCTGTAAAAAACGGTCTAAGTTCGTGAAATCAGAGTCCAGCTAGGCGAAAAGGATATGTAACCTAGCGAGAAAAGTTCCTGAATGAAAATCAGTGCTCTTGGATTATTTCATGGAGATTTTGAAGTTAACACTGTAAGTGCTCTTTATGTCTTATAGAGGCCCTCGTAGTAAATCTAGTAGTTCATCTAATTCTGATTCTGACTCACCCCTCTTGAATCGTTAATAAAGGTAATTTTTTTCGAAACTCAAAGGAAAAATGGCACCTCCAACATTAATATCTGAATATTTAAACATGATCCCAGAATTTTATGGTGAAGCGGAGGATGAAGATATTTTCCAAAATGAATATCTTAGGTCTAGTATAATTTCAAAAATTAAAGGCGAAGCTGCCATTAATATTTCTTGTGTCATGAAAATTTCATGACCTAAAAACATCTATTCACGCATATGCGGATAAAAGAGATTTATTCACATTAGCTCTTGAATTGGCAGATTATTTGGAACAAAAGAACAAATCACCTTTCGAATTTTATTCAGGAATTCATAAACACTTAATTTAATTTGATCCTATATTACGACACACAGCCCAAGTAATGCGTGTATGATACTTAAAGAATACCTTAATGCGTTAGTTTTAAGAGTATTTAGAAGCCTCAGAGATTGGCTCCTTAATGAAAACTAAAAGTCCACATAATCTAAATGAAGCTCTTGGCATGTTAATGAAGGATTTCCATTAAGAATAAAAATAAAGCCCCATATCATCTATCTACAAGATTTCAAAATAAGCATAATAATAATTCCCACTCACAAATTGTGCTAAGAAATTATCTGGTTCAATTAGCTCATTTTAACAATTAAGGAAATGTTTCTCATTTTAATTGCAAGAACCAAAACTTGTTTACACAAGTCAAAATAATGTGATTCCTAGACCAGGTCCAAGTGTACCTGTTAACAACAACCAAAATGTCTGTTGTGGAAACCAAAATAAAAATTTAAATTTACCTAAATCAACACTCATGAGTATTTCAACGGTGAGTACATTTAAGCCAAATCAAAGCAATTAAAATTGTAGACAGTTTATATTTTTAGGACAAATTCCCAAAATTTTAAGCAACCAAACCAAGGCCTAATTACGTGGTCGAAGAATTATATAAAATGAAGGATCAACCAGAGGATTATTCAGAAGAAGAAAGATCAAAATACTGAATTTAAAGATCAGTTTTTTCACTTATCAGTCTCGGAAACAAGTATACTGAAAATAAAGAAAATTGTGGAGAACTACAACCCCCAGTATTCGAACTAATGAACCTTTATCTAAAGTAGTAAATTGATAATTAAAATAAATTTATAATCGATACGGGATGTACAAAACCTATTATACGTTTTGAAATTGCTCAAAAATATAAAAATTCAATCAAAAAAGACTCATTTAAAATTTTTACAGCACACGGCACATCTATCGAAAAGTTTAGCTCAATTATACCTTGTACAAACATTTTCGGAAAAAATAAAGTGTTCATAGCCAATCTGTCTACTAGAAATAGATAAGTTAAAATTATTAAATGCTAATATTATTCTCGACAAAAATATGTTAATACCACCTGATAGTTGGACAAACATATTGTATTACGAAAGTAGGAACGTTATCTCTAATTGTATCATATTACAACCTCACTGCGGACAACTTGTTAAGATAAGAGTAACATTGAAAACGATTACATTATACCGTATATGAAAAAATGTGGAGTAAGAATACTGGAATACGTGACGCGTGTTAATAAATATGAGGGGATTTTAAAACCTTTCACATAGAAGGGAATCAATTGACCTTTACTGACGGAGTCAAACATTCTATTAAGACTAAAGACGAAATACATGTGTATACAAAATCGTACAGATAGCCCAGATATATACAAAAAAGTGCATAAGCAGATTCATGATATGTTAGAGCAAAATATCATAAGCCCTTCTAACTCATCCTGGTCTTCGCTGATTTGGATAGTTCCAAAAAAAATGATGCATCAAGAAGAATGGCGTATTGTGGTATATTACCGTAATTTGAACGATAAAACGATAGGAAATCGATATCCGTTACCAAATATTGCCGATTTACTCGATAAATTAGGCCGATATTTTTCAACCTTGGGCTAGCAACAAGGTTCTTTTAAATAGTAATGACCGAAGGAGACATACATAAGACAGCATTTAATACTAGGGCCATTATGAATATCCGTATATGCTTTTTGGCTTAAAAAACGCACCAGCAACTTTCCAAAGGGTAATGGACAAAATCTTAAGAGGTGACCAAAATGAATGATGTTTAGTATATTTCGATGGGCATTATAATATACTCTACTAGCTTACAAGAAAACATATTAAGGCTTAGAGAGGTATCTGACCACCTAAGAACTGTAAACTTCAAAAAATACAGCTGGCCAAGTCAGAATTTCGTAGAAAATAAGTGGCATATTTAGGACACATCGTAACATCGGAAGGAATAAAACCAAACCCCGATAAAAGACGCGCTATACAAAAATACCCAATACCCAAAAATCCTAAAGAATTATAAGACATTTTTGGTTTATAAGGCTAATATAGAACATTTGTTAAAGATTTTGCAAAGCTCACTAAACTATTAATAACGCGGTTAAATAAGGAAGTTACTATTAATGTAAAAGACCCCGATTGTATCAGCTGTTTTGAATTATGTAAACAACTCTTAATCATTTATACTGACCACAGACGTAAGTAATTTTGCATTTGGAACTGTATTGTTACAACGAAAAAATTGGTTCAGATTTACCAGAGACGTACGCTAGCAGAACACTTAGCGAATCAGAAATACATTATTCAGCGATTGAACAGGAATTATTAGCAATAGAGTGGGCAACAAAATATTTCCGACCGTACTTATTTGGACTAAAACTTAAAATCATCAGATACCACAAACCATGGCTGTTTTCTTAAAACTTGAGGAATTTGACTACGAGATTGTGTACAAAAGGCAGTCTGAACAAAAATGCAGATGTCCTCTCGTACAAAACTTAATCTAAACGAAACAGGTCTCTGAATGAAACAGGACCATCAAAATTACTACCGGATATTTTTGCCATTGTACACTCTAGTCACGAAAATTATTAAAAGACAAAAATGAAGAAAAAATCTCGTTTTTCTCAAACTATTTCGGGTTCTTCGCCCTCGGACAAGGGATAGGAAACCGAAACAACCGAAAATGTAGGCGTACTTCCCATAGACTTGAGGCCTGCACGTCTTCAAAGAAGCGAACACACTTTTGTGCATTATTATAATCTCCAACCATTATACGAGGAGTTAAGGTTAAATATGATAATCTTAGATTTAGTTGTATTAATGATAGCATGTTAAGTAAAGAGTTAGGAAACTATGATAAGATAATTAGGTATAGCAATATTAATTTAAAAAAATAAAGTGACATTGGAATTCATGGAAAAAATAGGATGTCAAAAAGATATATAATCGATGGATTTGGTTTTATAATTAAGAGCATTACTGGGAATCTAACGCCTCTGACGGTGAAAACAATTATGCAAAATATTAAATCTTGAGAAAAACAAATTCATTTACGAAGTCAATTAAAATCAATCTCAGTAAACAAACAACTAATTGATAAGTTTAATTCGACATTAAAAAGTATCCAATATAACAAATTAGATCTTAAATCACGAATAATACAACTTCGCCAAATTGATAAGGGAAATGCTAAAAATAATATTTTAATTGCAAAGAACATCAGCTGAATATTCTGTATAAGGCAATATTTAACACACTCCAAGAAGTCGAAAATTCAGTCACATTTTGTAAATTAAATGCCTTACATCCTAGTATAATAACTCTTAAAAACTTTCTTGATATAGCAGGAATCGCATTTCACTACAAAAATTCCAAACATTGTTACCTAAGATGAAAACATCTTAAATTTCGAATCTCTCCTCCTGCTTCATGTGAGCGAACTTTCTCTTGTTTAAGAATAATAAAATCATATTTGAGAAAAAGAATTGGAAAAGACAGACTATCAAACTTGGCTATTTTATCAATTTAGAAGTCATATAGATATTTTCGCGGAAAATAAGAAAAAAATAAATTTAATTAGTTAGATAGTTAGTTAGAAGGTCTTTATTTTCCATAATTATTACACACATCTTTACAAAAATTAAATTTATAACACAACTTGTGGAAAAAGGCCGAAGATCAGGTGAGCCTCCCTAAGGAAGATCTCTGTTTTTCATCTTAAGCCAAAGAAAAAAAAAACAAATAATTGGTTGTATACAATTAAGAGCATTAACAATAATTAAACTAGTTCTAAATGCTAACAATGTTTAAAAACTATTAAGACCTAATAAGAAAAAAACATAAAGCTCTCAAGCAGTACAAACGTAATAAAACTCTAACTTATACTATAGAAATGCTTTGATCATTCAACATATGTTTTTTAAGTTTTTCTTTAAACATATTTAACGGGTATGATTTTAATATGTCGTAGAGATTATTATAAACATTCGCGATTTGGTATGTAAATGTAAGTGTGAGTCGGCCCCTGAATCGGAGATTTAACGTATGCACGTTAGATCGAAAAGTAATCTTAGAGTAAAGATATGCAGGTTGTTTAAAAAGTAATATTTTGTGAAAGAGAATAGCTGCGTGTAAGAGCTTACGGTTTTTCATATTAAGCCAGTTTGCTTCCATTAGTTTATGTGAAATATGCTGCCGGCGTCGTATACCATAAATAAGCCGAAGACACGAGTTTTGGGCAACCTGTATTCTTCTAGCCGTCTGTGAATCAACGAAAGGTCCATAGATAGGGTCAGCGAAATTAAATTTAGAAAGTACAAGAGATTTTTTAAATAAAAAATTTCGTTCACCATAGATCATTTTTAAGTTAGTATTGGCAACGCGAATACAGTTACTAATACGACTTCGGAACTTGAGGTCCGTATCCAGAATTAAACCGAGATTTTTAGCCTCATTAGTACATGGCACCTCTGTATAACCTACTCTATTTTTTATTTCAGTAGTAAGTGACTGTTTTATTTTGGTCGAACCGAATATTAACAAACTTGTTTTCGAGGGGATTAATTTGAAGGCAGTGTTTAGTCGCTGAAGTATAAAGATTGTCTAGATTAATTAAGTGAATTTTATTTAAACAAGATGCAAGGTCGTTGGATGGAAAAGAATGATACATTTGCGTATCATCCGCGTAAAGATAAATTTGGCAATATTTAACGGCTTTAATTATTTCGGATGTGTATAAAATGTAAAGAATGGACCCCTGAGGCACACCTAACAAAAGATCTAATGGCTCTAGAAATGTGTCCACCAATCTTAACACGTTGCTTAATATTTACAAAATAAGACCGAAAAAAATTTATTACCGAATTCGAAAGCCCCAAATAGTGCAAAATAGCAAATAAGATATTGTGATTCAGGGTATCGAAGGCCTTGGAAAAATCAATTAAAGTTAGAAGTGTAAGCTTGTTAACATCATTGGCTCGCAAAATATCATCTGTTATAGCTAAGAGTCGTTTCACAGCTATGAAATTTCCTGAATCCTGATTGTACCGGTGGAATTATGTTAGTACTATAAGCGAATGTTTGAATTTGTGAGTCTATTATCTTTTTAAGCAGCTATGAAGGCGCTGGTAAAATAATAACAGGACGAAGATCTTTGGTGTGTTAATCTTTGGTAAGGGTAATACTATAGCCTCTTTCCAAATATCAGGAAACACTTAATTACTGAGAGAGAAATTTAAAATATGGGCAAGGTAAGGTAAAATCTCGGACAACACAATAATAACATTTTAATATTTATTCCATCCTGCCCCATATCATTACTTTTAATATCATATAACACGCTCTAAATTCAAACTCAGACACAAGTTCAAAAGTAAATATTTCACGCTTCTGCTCGTTGTGACCGTAATAAAAATCTAAAATTTCCCCATCAGCTAAAAGTTTGAATATACCATTTATATAACAATCATTTAATTTTTCCACATCTTTTAGCCGATCAGGAACGATCAGACCTCCCTCTCAGCAAAATAACCTAGGTAAAAAATTTGTTCATGCTGCTTGAGAGAGAGACATTTTATTGAATTTATATTAGGTTCTAAAATTGTGACGTTGCCAAATATATTATACAAAAATCACAAAATTTTATATAACGGCGGTCTAGCTGGGACGTCAATATTTGATCTAAGCCTTTTAACAGAGGGTTCTCCGTTAACAAGGAAAATTGTCGTTGATGTTTTTCTCGAAGCTGATTTCTTTGAAACCGATTTTGCTACTTCCTTTGGCATGGGAGCTTCTTGCAAGGAAGAACTTGACGATTGAAATTCAGTGAATAGTGGGCTATTAGTTTCTGTAACTATTACTCTCACTGCAGTTTTCAGGGCAGGAAGATATGCGTGCGAGCTCTTGTAGCTGTTCAACAAAGTACACTTCGTCTTTAACCATTAGTGAATTACCTTTTATTATTGCACGGCAATTTTGGGATCGAAATGATTTTTGGTGTTGTCTCAGGACAATATTTGTTTGCCGGTCTTCATAACACATATCATGGGATATGTAAATGTTGGTTCCCTTAATTTTTTGCAGTTCAAAATAAGGCTTTTTTGATATATGACACTAATTCTACTTTAATAGGTAGTATATTCCTGTTAGATTTTAGGTAATATACGTTATTAATGTCGGAGTCTGTTAAATTCACTTCAAATAATTTTATGAATTGTTTTTTTGTATTTTTTATTAGTTTTAGTAATACTTCCACAACTGTACGTTAAATAAAAACGAAAAAACATGTTTCTTCAGATGTGCTTAATTAAGTTCCTTTTCTATAAAATTTGCTATTTAATTCAAAAAAATAAAATACATGTAGAAAATTCGTTTTAATTTTTTTACTGGCATATATTATTTGTTACAGGTGTTACCATTAATGTAAAAAAAATCTTTAGTAGGAAAGTATGCTACTCTGCCTCACTAATGACCCTGTATATAGGCCCCTCTAGAACTATTTGTGCCCCCAACTGGCCCTCCCAAAATTAATTTTCTGTCTACGTCCCTGACTGAATACTGTAATGGATTCATTATAGTCCTAGGACCGTAATGGATTCGTTATAGTCCTGAAACAACGAAATTAGAACTTTTTTAATAAAATTTGCAAAATATTTGACTCAGTTGACGTAGAAGATAAAGTTTGGTATCTTATTCAGATCGAAAACAATCATTATCAGACAATGCCTCTTCTGATGATATTCACGGCTAGTCTTAATGATCGTTATTTCGACCCTTATAACATAAATAACTATTAAGTTAACTTTTTCTTGAAACCCGCCGTTTAGACAGCATATTTTTTAATATTTATATTCTATGCTTTTTACTAAGGTAAATGATATATTTTCCTGTCAACCTTTATCTAGTGGCTTAATTAATGAAAAAATTTCATATGTTAATTTTTTGAACATTTATGTTACCGAAATATGTATACTTTTTAAAATTAAAATGTAATTCTGATTACCTACATAGGATGCGAGATGTGGTAACAGATGCTATTCGACAACACGTTTCATCAGCTCAGTATGTCCCTTCTTCCAGAGGAGCGCCAGGGGGTCAAACTTCATTAAATCCAAATTTATCACAGCCTAGGTCCCAACAGGACATTTTCAGTTTTATCAGCAGACTAATGGAACAAGTAAGTAGAGTATTCTGGGTGCAATTTATTAAAAAAAGAGTACAGTTATTATTAAATATGAATATTTAAAAAATATGTTTACAATTTAATTAAAAAAATAAGTTATAATTTTGTCACATTCGTTAGCATTTTATCCAAATGTTAGTTAGTGAGCACATAACTTTTCAGTTTAATTTTAATGTATTCTATTTATCGATTAATTGTCATCAACAAATCTTATTTATGACATTTCTATAAATAGTACCGGCTGTCTATAATCTGAGCAAATTGAGTCGAGTGTGACATTACTAATAAAGTATATATCAATTTGTTCATATAGAGTTATATCTTATTATCTTTTTTTTTTACTAAATATGATGAGTGATTTTTGTCTAAGGTGAACATATACGTCCGCAAGGCCTTCGTTTCCAGTATACGTTCTACGTCCAAAAAGTAATTGGTTTTTATTAGGAAATGTCTACGTCTGTTTCAATTTATCGAGTGGTTTAATTTGACAGAAGACAACTCGGCGAACGAGATGATGCGCAGTAAATAATAAATTGTTCAAGGATCAAACGTCGAAAAGTAATGCGAAAATCAGAATAAAATTTGAAACATACAAATTTAGTCTGCGGTGAACCAAAATAAAAATTATAATCAAATAATAATAAGTCATTTAATACCGGAATCAATAAGTGGGTAACTTCATGGGTTTTTCCTTCCCCACCAAATACTCCGTCTATCAACATTTTCGACAAATAGATAATCGTCAAAAATAATTGTCCCCCAAATTAACTTCCGCCAGATACATTGACACAATTCTATTAAAAATAAACCCGTAATATTAATTTACTAAACACGTCAGGGCTAATTATATAGTGATATGTTATAACGTGAATCAAAAATACATTAACATTATTTCTCCCAACGAAAGTCAGGAATCAACAGTGTAATTCAATGACAGTCGTGGTATTAGCCAACGGAGTAATTGTTTCTGTAATTCCATTTTGTGCCTTTGCCCTACTCGGGGCTCGCTAGCCTATCGTCGTTTGGCTGGAGTGGTGGAAGCCAACGGAGTAGTTGTTTCTGTGATTTTATTTTGTGCCTTTGCCCTACACGGGGCTTGCTAGCCTATAGTGGCCTGATGAGTTCTAAAAAGAGCGAAATCGTGGTCGTCGTTCGACTGAAATGGATTATTGCTTTTGCGGCATTACACGACATGTTCCAGACAAGCATCATGGTATCCTTGTTGTGACGTTGGTGTAACGTGAATCAAAAGACATTAACAGTGATATGTTATGTTATAAGAGTTGGGATATGGCTAGTTTGTCGAACATAATTAGGCCTTAAGAATATAGTATTTCTTGGGTAATGTTTTGTTTAACTGATTATTTTCAAGTTTATTATCAGTTTAATTAGACACAAAAGACCAAGCTGAATTTTTGTACGACGTTTAAACATGGGTACTCACGATGCCCGCTTGCTGAAAATCAGGAAAGATCTATTTTTCTGTAATTGCAACTCGCTTTACAGCATTTAGCGCAGTTGCAATTACATATGTTATTTATCAACTGATCAGAAGCTGGTGACAAAAGGTTTTGAATGGGCTATAATCTATTGTTGATCGCCTCCAGTCTTCAAGACGTAACTAATTATTAAGCCATTGTTGAACCTAGAGGTAGAGCCTAAATATATGCACTGCATGTTTGTTAGTTTTACTGGCTTCTGACACTTTGGTGGAGAGGTAAAGCCCTTTTAAAAGAACATTTATAAGAAAAAGTAAAATAATTACAATTTAAATACTATTTATTTAATATAATTCGTGTATATTATGCATAAACTGCATAATGGGGTATTTGTGTGTAATAGAATTTGATACTAGGGAAGTTCCGGGTAAAGGCAAATTCGCCGATTTTTTTTGGATTTTGAATAAAATAAATAATTTTTTTTTGAATACAGATCTATCGAAATTTTATAAAAAAATGCAGCGTTTCCGTTAAAAAAAATGTATTTATCTATAATGCTCAAATTCGCTACGCTCTCAGAGTGCCTTGATAAAATTTCTTAAATTGACATACTTCTATCAGTTTTATGTGGTGGGGTGGTATACAGAATTTTATAAACCATGATTGGTGTCTAAGATAATTTTGCTTACATTTGAAGTGATTCGATGTGTGTTGTCAAATCCCTTTCAAGTCCAAAATAAAAAGTAAGAGGCAAATATCTTTGCTGACAATAGATTCTATATTAGGGATACTCTGGGATTAAGAAAGATAACAAAGCGGTAGGTCGTTTGTCTGTGTTGTCGAATAGTGAAGAGATATGTCTTCCTTAAATTAATGACTCAAGAATGCATAGCGAATAATAATTCAGAGCATAATCAATGGTAGTATTTGTATAACAGTGGCAAATTGATTACAATTCGTCGATGCTTCAGTAAGGCAAAGTTTCTTGCTATATTCGGATTATTGATCTCACAAATAGGATCTTCGTTGGATAGAGTCAATAATTATTATTGTTTCAATTGAAGCAAAAGAAGAGATGCTCGTTTTTCGACAAATATCCAAATTTATAGGATTTGTTTTCTTCATTCACCTTACCAGTTGCCCCTCCAGTGTTTATTTAATTTAAAAATTGAGAATAAAAATAGCATTATGGGAAAATTGTGCAAGTAGAGGAATGAACCTTTCTTTTGGCAATAATGTGTATTATTAATAAATAATGAAGTGTGTTAATATTATTAGCTACTATCATAGCTGCATATATTTTTTAGAGCCTTCCAGATTTGCTGGGAAATGGTCCCACTCTTGACGTGTATGTACAGTCTTTTCATCCAGAGCCATATGTACAGGGTGAAAGTCTCATCATCGACCTTATTATGCTGCTACTGCGGAACCTTCGTATTAAGTAAGTTGAGCAATAGTTTATGGATTCTTCAGTCAATCTGTAAAAAAATTTGAAAGATTATTGTTAATATATAAATAATAGAAAAAAAGTATTTGCGTATATATATATATATATATATATATATATATATATATATATATATATACATATATATATATATATATATATATATATATATATATATATATATATATATATATATATATATATATATATATATATATATATATATATATATATATATATATATATATATATATATATATATATATATATATATATATATATATATATATATATATATATATATATATATATATATATATATAGAGTAACGGCATTATAACTAAAGGAGTGTTGAAATTGAGCCAAATTATGCCTGGGGACGCTAAATAAGTCGTTAAAGCGCGTATCACGGCAGTGAATATCGGATAGCCGTGTAAGCTTTTGGTACAAATATGCGGACTCCTTATAAAAAAAGTAGTTTAAACATAATGCTTAGAAACTGTGTCAGGTAACGATCCTCAAGGGTTACCCATCCAGACTGAGAGAAGCTTGCAGAAATGTGGTCCTATTTACGTAACCCATAACTAAAACGAATACAGGCATTTTGCAATACCTGCAGACTTAATTTGTCCCTCTGCACCAAGGCAGGCCAGTAGACAGCATTGCAACATGAAAGATGTGACAATATTAAAGAATCAGTCAATTTAAGGTTAATACGGATATCTAAAATATCTTTATTTATATAAAGAATCGTTAGTTTACTGTACGTTTTTTGCAGAAGATAGGAAACATGACTCTCAAACCTTAAATTATTATTTATAAAAACTCCTACATTTTTACAACTATCTGTAGGGTTTAATTTTGTACCATTTAACAGTATATTAAAATTCTGATAAGATATAATTTGGTTTCTATTTTTACCAAAAACTATTAACTGTGTTTTATTTTCATTTAGAACAAGGTGGTGATTTTTGGAGTATGTACTAAGTAAGTGCAGATCTGCATTAATATTGTCAATGGCTGTATCTAAATCAGTTAACCTAAAAGATATGTAAAGTTGAGTATCATC